>JACCEG010000023.1:443165-456327 GCA_014065205.1 Tuber brumale | reverse complement strand
CAACAAATACATGATGATAAAAAAAAAAAGAAAAAAAAAAGAAAAAAATAAAAAGAGAAAAAAAAGGCCCAGTAGATAAGCCATCCTCCGTCTCCTCTACACACCCGGTGATTGAAATCAACCCTCAACGCTAGGTACTCACGAACCATCTACCCCCCCTCTCCTCCCTCGATGGCTGTAGACTAGGAGTGATGGTTACCTCCCCCTTCTCCCACTGCCATTGCTTGCTCTTTTACGCGGCATGGCTTTCCTCCCTCTGGGTTCCGGTACTGCCTTTCTGCTGCCCATTCACGCCCCTTTCCTCGCTTAGCGAGGCCCCTCCTCACGGTTGGCGACCGCTCGCTTCCCATGCTTCAGACGGCTGGGAACACAGTTTCTGCAGTACGCGAGGACTACTCTTTAGGCCTGATAGTCAACCTCGCTCCTCTCCTTCCTCGGGGACATCTCTTCTTCGTTTCCGTTTGGCGTTGGCTGTGGTGGACGCCTGTCTCCCTTTGTGCACGAGCACCCTGGGGGAATGCCTCGGCTAGTAACTTCGGGGCCTCTCTCGCATGGAGATTTGGCCATACCCTCCTACTCTTATGGTTCAAGTTGGGACTACTCTTGTTGGAGACCGCCTAGCAAGACACGAACACGATTACCGATAGTCGACACAGTCGTGCTCGGTTTCTGGCCCATTCCGGCGGTTGGATCGGCTTGCACTCTACTGCTACACCCTCCCTCGGCTAGCACCCTACTGCTCCACCCTCTCCCACCGCAGCCGCCAGACGGCTCCCTTTCTCGGTTACGTCGCGTTCCAGGATAACGTCTACTGTTTTCTGCTGCCAGCGCATATCTCTGGCTTGGTTGTTGTGGGGCTCACCCTGGTGCGAGTTTTCTTTTCTTCTTTTTTGAGATGTCCCGGGCGGTTACCTTCCTATGTTTTCCTGCTTTCTTCTTAGTCAGGCTTCTCCTATTCTCTGAGTTCGCTTGCGAGGTAGGCACGCGTTTTTCTTTGGGGCAAGAAGTACGGTTAGGCCCATACCAGAGGGTCTTGGAGATACGGTCGGGCCAGGCGGGGGGAGGAATGGGGATTGTTTATGCCATAGCTAGCGCTGCATGCAAGTTCTTGTACTCTAAATAACAACGAATACATGATGATAAAAAAAAGTAAAAATAAAAATAAAAATAAAAAAAAGGCCCAGTAGATAAGCGTGGAGATCCGCTGTGCCCTCCCCCCCTATAAGGAAACATCTTCCAATTGATGCTATTGCCCATCGGACCCTCCCCTTCATCCCCGTTACTGGCCCTCTACCGGTGGCTTCCCCCGACCTCCTCCCGCTAGCCTGTCTTCCGCTTGGAGAAGACACCCCCTCCTACAAGTCGATCAAGTTGAAAATCAGATCGGCGCTGGTCAAAGACTGGAACGACCAGTTTCCGCCGCCCCTGACCTACCCTTACCCCATGTCCCTAGCGCCCCACCCTTTCATGGGGCTGGGAAGGTTCATGGCGGGAAGGATCCACTAGATGCGATCAGGCAAGAGCTACCTAGCAGCCCACCCATCGTGGTTCACTGAAGACCCTTCCCCCCTCTTCCCGTACTGCGAGGAGGACGAAGAAGACTTCAACCATGCCAACCTGTCCTGCGAGTCCCCCAGGGTACCTCGTGAGTGCCACCTCCAAGGACTCACTTCGTTAGATAAGGACAGCCCCCTCTGGTTGAACCCCTCCGCTCTCAACTCCCTCACTAGATCCATAAATGTCACAGCGACGGGCTTCCCACCAGGCATCCCCTCAGCAGAATGGGACCCTCGTCGCCCCCCAGACGTGGACCCGTCTGCTTTATCGATCCACGGCTTCGCTCCCTGAAAAGGGACCGACCTCTGCCCGTTATATTTTTCTTGTTTTGCTGGAATATTGTTTTTTGTCATGATCATGCGTTTTATTGTTTGATTTCCTTAGGGATTTGGTGTTGGCTATCGGACACGCTTAGGAGGAACTTTATAGTTTGGTGCGAGATTTCTTTTGTTACTTGCGGGTTCTTGAGATTAAGGTTTTGTTTATGCTATAGCTAGCGCTGCATGCAAGTTCTTGTACCATAAATCAATGAATACATGAAGATAAAAAAAAAAGAAAAAAAACAGAAAAAAAAAGAAAAAAAAAGAAAGGCCCAGTAGATAAGCCATCCTCCGTCTCCTCTATTTTCCTCACACTTGAAATCAATCTGCAACTCTTGGGAACTCAGGAACTATCCGCCCCCCCCCTCTCCTCCCGCGATGGCTACGGCCTAGGAGTGACGGCCATCCACCTCCCCCCTTTGCCTTCCTTTGTTTTTTACGCGTTGAGGCTCTCCTTCCTCTGGGTTCCGGTATGCCTTTCGCGCTGCCTGTCCCTGCTCCTCTCCTCACTAAGCGAGGCCCCTCCCCATGCTCGGTGGCCGGTCGCTTCCCATGCTTCAGACGGCTGGGAACATGGTTTGTGGTATGCGAGAACTCACCAACAGGCCTCAGGGTCGATCTTGCTCCTCCCCATGGTCGGCTTAAGCGGTGGTATCCCATCCACTAAGTGACGATATGTCTCGTAGAACCAGGGTCTACATGAAAGATGCGGGAAAACGCTTGCCTTCTGCTTCTGGGGACCGCCTAGGAAGACATGAACACGATTACCGAGAGTTGACACGGTCGCGTTCGGTCTCTGTCCTGCCCTGATAGTTGGATCGGCTTGCACCCTACTGCTGCACCCTCACTCGGCTTGCATCCTACTGCTACACTGCTTTACCTCGACACCCTTCAGGCATTTCCGCTGGGCTTTCTGGTCTGGATGGTACTAGTCCCTGTGCCCTGCCATGGGTTTTGTTTTCCTCGACCTGGGCGTTTCTCTTCTTGGTTTCCCTCCCACTATGCTGGGTATATCCCTTAGCCGTAGTCGTATTTTGTCGTAGGTGGCACTGGTTGGCCGGGTTAAGATCGCTTAGGGTGGCTCTTGTTAGGGGGATGGACCACTGTTGGGAAGTGAGGTTTCTTTTGTTCTGAAGGATTTGGGTGGCTTTCTTTTTACAGTCTTTACCGTTTGTGTATACTACAAGTTGCGGGGCGGGGGAGATTTTTCCACTGTGCGGGGTGTTGGAGTTGGCGGCTCTAGGCGAGACCCTTCTGTGTTCAAGTTATGGGGCCTGAGGGCTGGGCACCTGGTCTCCGGTGTTAATGGGCTTCATGACGGTTTTTCTTCTGGCTGTTTCGGGCTGGCCTAGGGGTGGAGGTTTTGTGTCTGCCATAGCTTGCGCTGCAGGTGGACGATGTACCTTAAATACAGGATAAAATTGATGATAAAAAAGAAAAAAGAAAAAAAAGAAGAGAAAAAAAAGAAAAGATAGGCACAGTAGATAGGCCATCCTCTGTCTCCTCTATTTTCCTCGCGCTTGAAATCAACCCTCAACACTTGGAGTTCATGAACCATCCACCCCCCCTCTCCTCCCACGATGGCTTCAGCCTAGGAGTGACGGCCATTTCCCTACTCCCCTCACTGCCCTCTTCTGCTTTCTCAAGATGTCAGGGCTTTCCTCCCTCTGGGTGCCAGTATGCCTTTCGCGCTGGCCGTTCTCGCCCCCTTCCTCGCTTAGCGAGGCCCCTCCATATGGTCGGCGACCATTCGCTTCCCATGCTTCAGACAGCTGGGAACACGGTTTGCGGTACGCGAGAACTCTTCAATAGGCCCACGGGTCGATCTTGCCCTTTCCCACGGTCGGCTTAAGTGGTGGTATCCTATCCACTAAGTGACCCTATTTCTCTGAGAACAAGGGACTACATGAGAGATGCGGTAAAACACTTGCCTTCTGCCACTGGGGACCGCCTAGTCAGATACGAACACGATTACCGAGAGTTGACACGGTCATGTTTGATTTTAGCACTGTTCCTGCAGTTGGATTGGCTTGCACCCTACTGCTACATCCATACTTGGCTTGCACCCTACTGCTTTATCCTCTTTTACCGTCCCCCACCGATGGCCAATTTTCTCAGGTGCGTCACGTTCTGGGATAACATCTACGGTTTGTGCTGCCAGTATGTTTACCTGGCATAGTTGTTGTGGGATCTATGGTGTTGTTTTTCTTTTGTTTCGCTTTTGAGAGGTTCCAGGCAGTTACCTTCCTATGTTTTCCTGCTTATCCTTAGTTAGGCTTCTCCTATTCTCTGAGTTCACTTGTGAGGTAGGGATGGGTTTTTCTTTGAGGTGAGATGTGCTGTTAGGCCCATACCAGAGGGTCCTGGGGATATGGTCGGGCCAGGTAGAAGGAGGAATGGGGATTGTTCATGCCATAGCTAGCGCTGCATGCAAGTTCTTGTACTCTAAATAACAACGAATACATGAAGATAAAAAAAAAAAGAAAAAAAAGAAAAAAGAAAGTCCTAGTAGATAGGCTCTTCACGCTTTGTTCTAAATCATTTCCTTACTTATTACTTTATGCTTTTACGAATATAAAACCTGTACGCTCTTTACGAATACCTACACATGAGACGAGGACTCTGCGATAAGACTCGAGTTGAAGAAAGAGTACGATAGGCGATAGGGATTAGAGATACGAGAGTCTATCCTACCTTATCATAGGCATAGGCCTAAGAACTATCATCGCGAGAGAACAAGAGAAGTATCCTCTACCCATTGCTGAGAACTAACACTGGTTAGGAAATCTAACAAGTAGGTAAAGATATCTCCTAGAAATAATTTTATATTGATGAAATTTCTTCTTCATTGCTTGATCATATCTGTAAAGCATAGGAGGTACTTTTTTTTTCTTTTTTCATTTTTTCATATCATATATTACTTGATTAGGGTAAAAGAACGTGCATGCAGCGTAAGCTATGGCAAAAAGAAAACCCCTAATTTCAAAAATCCCTCCTCGCACCAGGTAAAAGCCGTCCGTCCCAAGATCCTATGGTATGGAGCCAACCGCACATCTCACCCCCAGCCAGACCCATCCCTACCTCGCAAGCGAACTCGGAGAATAAGAGAAGCCAAACTAGAAACAAGCAGGAAACATCAGGAAAAACCCCACGGGAAATCTCGGCCCAAAGGCACAAAAGAAACCAATTAATATCCCAAATTGCACCCTCTATAGGGATAACTAGCCAAAAAACGAAAGTTGGGGCGGTAATGCCTTACCCGGTATGGGCTTACAAGGAGGTATGAAGGTAGGTGTCGGCCTTGTCACCTAGGGGAAGAGCTGTTGGGCAGAAGGGTCACTGCCACCTTCAAGCCCTGACGAGAGGTAGCAGTAAGGTGCCAGCTGGGGGTGGGTTGGTGCCGGAGGAACTCCAGCGAAGTGGGGGTAGCAGTAGGGTGCCAGCTGGGGTAGCAGTAAGATGCTAGCTTGGGTGGGAGTGCAGGTGCAAAGCCCGCGAAGAGTAAAGACGGCAGTAAGATGCAAGCTATCTGGTAGCAGTAGGGTGCCAGCCAGGGGGTGGTGTAGCAGTAGGGTGCCAGCCGATCGTAACCATGGGGAGTGTAGGAGGAAGGCATCCATCCCTAAGTGACAAAAAGGCTGTCGGTATCGTGTTCGTGTCCTTCTAGGCAGCCTCCAGCAGGCCCCAAACAAAGCCAGCTGTTTTACCATGTCTCTCATGTAGACCCTTGTTCTCAGAGAAATAGTGTCACTATAGTGGATGGGATACCACCAGCTGAAGCGATGAGTGAGGAAGGGGGGTGGTGAAATTGACCGTGGCCTATTGCAGAAACCTGACACAACTCTTCCAGTTTCTATAGGAGGAGTGATATAGGAATCCATCGTAATCGCGTACCGCAAACCGTAATCCCAGCCATCTGCCAAGATGAAGAAAGGATTGTAGCCAACCATGCTGATGCTAAGCGAAACTATGGCAAAAGCGGGGTAAAGAGGTTTCTGGACGTCGTGAGATGCCAGAGGGGAGGATAGAGTATCCCAGTAGGGTAGACCCACAGGGAAAGGGATGGGAAGACAAGCTCGAAGTCTAAAAGGATGGATGGAGATAGCCTACACCCCCCCCAAGGGGATGGTGCAGACCGAAAAGTGGTGATAGTTTGGTGTGGTGTTGAGTCTATCCCAAATAGGAAATAAATTTCAATTACCGGAGGTGTAGCGGAGACGGAGGATGAGCATAGGAGGTACTTCAATATTTATATTTTATATTTGAGTATTTGTAGAGTACATTTAACTACAATACAACTAAAATACTACTTTAGTTTTAGTCTGCCAACATTTAAGATCTTATAACTACAAACCTTTTTTCACCTTGACAATTTCTTATCACTCTCCGGTCTTAAAGCATTGTTTCTCTGCAAATATAATTTGTTCTATTTTGTCTTCCAGTAGAATGCCTTTGATTCACAAAATGTATAAACTGTATTTGCTACTTTAAAATAGTTAACTATTATTTCAGTAGTCTCCTCAGTTATAAAGTGGTCAAGTTTTATGCTATACTACCAATGCATTAAAGCTTGTTTATGTATGACAAACTACTATCTTATAGGTACTGGTATTGAACTCATCTAGATCTTCCAACTGAGCATACTTCTTCTTAGTCTATCTGCTTTAATAGAGGTGTCCATTCAAAAAGACTAATGAACCTACTGCTGATCTTAGAAGAGTATGAATAGATTCAGTATATCTAAAGCTATCTTTGCAACTACAATATCTGTCTAGAAGTATTTTACCTAAAATATCTTATTAGCTATGGGTTGAATTTCAGAAGCCTATTCTTGAAGCCTGCTAGCTCAATACATCTCTAACAGACTTATTTAATTCTACTTCTCAAGTGTTACTAAAGGTCTCCTATAATATATCCTGGAAACAGTATGTAGTTGGACAGATAATAGTAATATATATGATATTATGAAGTGGGTTTTATTGATGTAATATTTTAGTGAAAAGATACAACTAAGTGAAATCTGATCAAGGATATATATGTCTTATGAGGAGACTGGAGGGAGATATTAGCTTAAGTAAATCTGGAGTCTGTATATAGTTATCTTACTCAGAGTTGGTATACAGTTACTCTATTAAGAGTCTGTACATAGTTACTCTACCAAGAATCTGTATGCTCTCCTCAGATGTATATGTATAATAACAACATAATAATAAGAAGACAATTAAAATGCAACAAGGTACAATCAGAGTATATTTCAAGCAATAATGAATTACTAGGCTAAACTATATGACCTTTAAATCAACAATCTTGAAATTTAGCTACTAATAATATTGATTAGTTGTATTCACTAGAGGATCTAATAAGAATTTTCTTATAAGTCAGCTTATATATAGCTATTGAAACTTACTTTAAAGTGGAAAGATATTGAAAAAATGAATTTATAAAAATATATATAAGAGAGAAGATAGAAAGAAATATAGCAATGAAGTATTATTTTCTAGGATGAAAGCTCTGATATTTAGTATAATGAAGATAGATAAGAATCTTACTATTATTTCAAAAGAGTACAAGTCGGGTACACAACTTGTAGTATTTATTACATGCAATAAAAATACATTTAATTCTAATAAGAGGTAGACAAGATATAAGTTTATGAAGAGTATATAGTATTATGGAAAAAAGAATATAAATAAGGCCTTCCAGTCTTCAAATACTTTACACTTATTATATGACTTGGAAGTAAAGAGGATTAGAAAATACTCAAGTATGGAAAAGATACCTGGTAGACCTGTAAGCTGCTATTAAAGTAGTTAACAGAAAAAGCAAACCTGGTATTTTAGAGATTATTTTCTAGATACCATACATTATTTACTTGTAATAATGCAAAAAGTTATTAAAAATACAAGAATAATATACTATAAAAGGAAAATTTAAATACTAAAGCTATAACTTGAAGATAGAATACTTTATGAATGAGAAATAAATGATTTACAAGTAATAAAAATCCTATTAGAATTCATCATTAGAAGATAATATTATAAGATGATCAGATAAGGCAATTAAAGTTAGTTTTACAAGCATCCTCTGTCTCTGCTATACCTCCGGTGATTGAAATTTATTTCCTAATTGGGATAGACTCAATACCACACCGAACTATCACTACTTTCCCTGTCTGCACCCACCCTTAGTGGGGTGTGGGCTATCTCTACTCTTCCTTCTGGCCCCCAGGTCTTTCTTTCCATCCCTTTCCCTGGGGGTCTGTCCCCCTGGGACACCCCATCCTCTCCTCTGGCATCTCACAATATTGAAGAACCTCTTTACCCTGCTTTTGCTGTAGCTTTACTTAGCATCAGCACGGTCAGCTACAACCATTTCGTCATCTTGGCAGATGACCGGGACTACAGTTTGCAGTACCCGATTGCGATGGATTCTTGTATCCCTCCTCCTAAAGTAACTGGATGAGTTGTGTCAGGTTTCCTCAACAGGCTATGGTTGATTTCACCACCCTCCTTCATCGCTCATCGCTTCATCTGGTAGTATCCTATCCACTATAGTGACACTATCTCTCTGAGAACAAGGGACTACATGAGAGATGTAGTAAAACAGCAAGCTTGGTTTGGAGCTTGCTGGAGGCTGCCTAGCAAGACACGAAGAGGATACCGACAGCCTTTTTGTCATTTAGGAACAGTTGCCTTCCATCGACACTTCTCAGCGCTGCGATTGGCTGGCATCCTACTGCTACACCTCCCCTCGGCCGGCACCCTTCTGGTACCATATAACTTGCATCTTACTACCATGTCTACTCTTTATGGGCTTTATGCCCACCCTCCCGCTCAAGCTGGCATCTTACTACTATCCTGTCTGGCACCCTACTGCTACCCCCATTCTGCTGGAGATTTTCCGACACCCACCGACCCCTAGCTAGCACCTTACTGCTACCTCTCTTCAGGGTCTGAGAGTGGCGATACCCCTCCTGCTCCACAATCTTTCCTCCAGGTAAAAAAGCTAACACCTGCCACCTTACCTCCTTATAAGTCAACCCCGGGCGCGACGTTACCATTGCAGTTTGGTATCTTTGGCTAGTTATCCCTATAGGGAGTGCATTTTGGGATATTAATTGATTTCTTTTTATGCCTTCGGGCTGAGATTTCCATGGGTACTTCGCCTGATGTTTCCTGCTTATTTCTGGTTAGGCTTCTCTTACTCTCTGGATTCACTTGTTAGGTAGGGATGGGTCTCGCTGGGGGCGAGATGTGTGGTTGGCTCCATACTAGAGGGGCTTGGAACAGATGGCTTTTACCTGGTGGGGGGAGAGATGTTTGAAATTAAGGGTTTTCTTTTTGCCATAGCTAGTGCTGCATGCATGTTCTTGTACCCTAATCAAGTAATATATGAATTTAAAAAAAAAAAAAAAAAAAAGAAGTTAGTTTTACAAGAATGTGAATTGTAGTATCAAAATTGTAAGTTATTAACTTGGTATACTATTTCAGGAGATAAGGGTCAGAAGAGAAAGCTAAATTCAAAATATTTCCTTTTGGAAGCCTAGAATTGAGACTACTTTTTATAGAGCAATTATGACAATCTTAAATATAATCGGAAATATAATTTCAGTGATTTAGCTTAACTTAATATCATTTGTAAAAATATGCAGAGTTGTATAATTTTATCTTTAGCTACTACTAGATTTGAGGAAGGCAGATCAGCTATTATTGTCAAGAAAGCCTGATAAAAAGTTCTTGTAGCCTTATATAATAAAGAATTATCAGCTTATCTGTCACGGTGCTGCCACTCCTAGGGTTATATGTAATGGAAACATATGGAAACTGATAGAAACAGCTGGAAGCAAGAAGAATCTGGGATTGGTAGATGACAATGGAAGTCCATAGAAGCAAGGAGAAGTTGCCAGAATATGCCGGAATAGAAGATTAGTAATGAAGGGGAACTTCCTTTGTTATAAAGAGGGGGGGTATGTCCTCCTTAGATTATGTTCTTTATGCAACCTGTTATTTACCTCTCACTACCTGTACCAGAGAAATACACATATTTCCTTGACGCTGAGATCCAAACCTGTCAATCCTGACACTGTACCCGAGAATCCTGAACAAGTACTATCATACTTGTATATCTAAACCTAGTATATACCTCTTAACTCATCGCTTAAACAGTAGTGTACCTTAGGCTACCTGAACCCCTATTGAACTCCATTATACAAGGTTGCATCTTACTAGGACCCAGCCCACATTACATCATGTCTCATTCCCTTGACATTCCTGGACCGACATTTGCCTTGATGGCTCAGTTAGCAGGCCTGAGCAATGAGAACATACACACCCTAGATTACCAATACACACTCGAACATCTACTACAGTTGCGCAATGTGCTACGACAGGTAGTCAATTCACCAATGGTACCTTCAAGACAACCTACTCCCATCCGGCCAAAGAGATCATAAATCTACGCGGAACTAAAAGAACAACTCCGAGCCATAACTGGGAAACTCCAAGCCATACATGTGGAAGGGCATGGCCTGGAGACATGCCTTGCCACCACAGAACAAGACCTTACCAGGACCAATACTACTATCACAATCCTCAATATAGTAACGGTAGCCCTCCCCGCACAAGCCAACAACAAACCTCCTGGAATGAAGAAGGCATCCATCCTCAACCCAGAAAGGTTTAACAGTACACAAGACAGATACAGGGTGTTTGCTACCCAGTTATGGACCAAGCTGCGAGGTGACAAGCACAAGTTCACAGACGAACAATACCACCTAGCCTACATGGTTGGACTACTAGGCAACCGTGCCAACTCCCAGGTCATGCCCATGACAACGGTAGAAGGAATCTCTTACTCCAATGTCGAGACACAGTTAACCGATCTAGAGTAAGTATTTGGTCATCCAAACTATGAAGCAATGGCAGAAAGGACTATCCAAATACTCCCACAAATAAATTGCCCCTTGACGGAGTACCTCGCCAATTTCTAAAGACTAGCAGCTGAGACCGAATGGAATAATGTAGCTAAACGTCCAGCCATGTATAGGGGATTGAGCAGCAAATTAAAGGATGCCCTTGCAACATTTCCAGACTACCCAAACCCTATAGGAGAATATGTCAACCTTCTCAAGAGGTTGGACAATACCATATGGGTACATACAACAGAACAAAAAGCCTCAACCAACTGGAGGAATACTACAATGACTTCAACCAACTGACCAGCAAACCCACTAGCCACTACTACTGCCAGAACTGCCTCTGGACCCATTGACCTCTCCAGTGGAAGGAGTCAGCTTACCGACATCCAAGTACAAGACAGGATGAGAAGGGGTCTCTGCCTGTACTGTGGAAAACATAGACAATAGGCCAAGAACTGTTCCAACAAAAGGAACCCTCTTCGTAGTGCTGAGGCAAATACCTACTTCATACCACTCCGGTGGTCCTACAATCAACCTGCCCAAAATATAACCAGTTTGAAAACTAGTTGTCCCATGCTTGGATCACCGCACTAACGTAGTACATGTTAAGTCTTTTCCTTGTCCTTTCATATCTAGTCTTACTCTTGATCGAATGGAAAATAGGGTCAAAAATAATCAATTAGTAATCGCTAGTAATATCATAGAAAAACTGAATATGATTCAATCCCATGTGCTTATCGATTTTGGAGCAACTAGATATGCCTTCATAGACAAAGACTACGTCCATCCTAACCACCTCTCTATGTATAAATTCAAAGAACCTATCAAACTCTTTGTGATAGATGGCCGGCCTATCCAGCTAGGTACTATAACACACCTGACCCATATACAACTCAAGATCAATAACCACCTAGAAACCTTACCCACATTGATCACCAATCTAGGTAGATACCTCTTTATACAGGGCATACCCTGACTGAACAAACGTGACATTACAATCTGTTTTGCTAGTAATACAATCCTGTTTGAAACAGATTACTGCCTTCACAACTGAACTCCAGATATCACCACAATGTAAGGAGTAGAGCAGCAAATACCTTATTTCCTTAAAGCCTATGCAATTTAACATACCCTTAGATATTAGGTTCTGGAGGAGAAAGAAGTCAAAGACATAGTCCCTGCAGAATACCATAACTTTATACCACTGTTCTTGGAAAAATAACAAGATCATCTCCTGCTACACTGACCTAAAGATCACCAGATACGATACAAATCTGATTCTATACATACATTCGGACTACTATACAACTTATCCACTTGTGAAATACAAGCCATGAAGGGCTGGCTGGATGAGAATATTGATAAGAGTTTCATACACCTATTATCCTCTTTGCCGGCCTCACCAGTCTCGTTCATCAGGAAAAAGAATCGATTACTATGCCTATGTATGGACTATAGCACCCTCAATAAGGATGCCATCAAGGATTAATACCCCCTCCCACTCCTAACTGAAACCTTTGTGCAGATAGCCAAGGGCAAAATGTACACGAAATTGGATATTCGCAGGGCTTACAACCTGATCAGGATAAAATACAGGGATGAACGGAAAACAAACGTTTCATACACGATATAGATTGTACGAATCGATGGTAATGCCTTTAGGGCTCACTAATATACCAGCCATATTCTAAGCCTATATCAATAAAGCACTTAGACGTTACCTTGATCAGTACTGTACAGCTTCTCTGGATGATATCCTGATTTACAGTGAAGATGAGGAAGAACATGTCCAACATGTATGACTTGTTTTGGAAGCCTTAATGAAAGCCAAACAGGGAGGTGAAATCCCAGAAGTGTGAATTCCATGTCGACCACGTCAAATACCTAAGGTTCATCATCAGTACCCAATGAATTCACATAGATAATGCTAAGGTAAAAGTAGTCATTGCGTGTGTAACCGCCTCTCGGGAGATGCGGTAATCGTAGGGTTAACGGGCTTTGTTCTGTACCAAGGTGGTAACTAGCGAATCAAGGTCCGGAGGCTTTAGCCAAGGTTGTTGAATAGACTTCTTACTGTATCGCAACTACTGAAGTCTCCGAGATGTTTGGTAGGTCTTAAACTAAAGATTCTTGAAGCGAACTGAATAGAGTAACTGTTCAACCAAGTATATTGAAAACTCTGTCTGCCGAAGTCTGCTCCTTCTAACGAGAAGAATAGCAGTTCTTAAATACATTTCCTAGGCTACCGAGAGCCTTGTTCTTATAACATAATAGACTCCAAAACGGTAGCCTTGAAACCAAACATAAAACATATAGAGTATCAAACCGATACTCGAAACCAAACATAAAACATATAGAGTATCAAACC
>JACCEG010000023.1:349622-442836 GCA_014065205.1 Tuber brumale | reverse complement strand
GTATAGTTCTGGGTGTGTTCGTCAAATTCGAGTACTGTAAAAGGGCCTCGCCAGCGTGGCTGCAATTTCCGAGATCTGCCGGATTCTGTTGCAAACTGGTCTCCAAAAACCATAATTCTTTCCCCAATCTCGACAGGTTTGTGTGAGTTCCTCCTCTTAATTGCCACTCTGTTTGCTCTTGCTCTAGCCAACCGTAACGCTTGGTATGCCGCATTTCTGATTTCCTGGTGTCGATTGTAGTAATCATCGGATGCGGGTACTGTGGTAGCATTGACTTTATAGGTATCGAGTAGTTGGTATTCTCGTCCATACACAGCTTTGTATGGTGACATTCCAATAGTATCGGAGTGACCTGCAT
The DNA here is from genome assembly GCA_014065205.1 of Tuber brumale. Taxonomy (NCBI): domain Eukaryota; kingdom Fungi; phylum Ascomycota; class Pezizomycetes; order Pezizales; family Tuberaceae; genus Tuber; species Tuber brumale. The sequence goes on along the minus strand of JACCEG010000023.1, from coordinate 442,478 downwards.
TGGAGTAAGCTGTTACTTCAGGGAGGGAGGTGAGCCAGTTGGTCTGGCGGGCATTTACAACATTCCTTAATGCTGTTTTCAGTTCTCGAATCTTCCTTTCTGCTTGTCCATTGGTCTGGTGGTGGCCAGGCGTAGCCATAATGTGTTCGATTCCTATTGTCCTTAGGGTTTGTTTCCAAAACCGGGAGGTGAATCGAGGATCAGCATCGCTAACAATCGACGTAGGTATTCCATGAGGGGTGAAAATATGGTGACGGAGTAACTCCATAGTCGCCATCGCAGTAGCGTTTACTGATGTTGGTATCAACCAGCTGAATCCAACCGCTCTATCCACCACCACCAATACTGAATCATATCCTTTCAGTTTCGTAAATGGACCCATGAAGTCGATAGCATAGCTTGAAAATATCTCAGAGGGAAAAGGAAGCGACATGGTGTTGCCAGTGGGTAATGTAGTCCTTTCCCGATTCAGTTGACATATGTCACATTGCTGGACATAGTCTTTGAAATCCTTCCTCATCTCCGGCCAGTAGATGTATTCTGTTGCGTACCGGAGGTTTCGATCAGCGCTATGGTGTCCCTTATTATGTATTTCTCCTATCATCAGTTCCCTTAGTGTTTCTCCATTCACTCCATGACCTTTTGGAACGTAAAGGCAATCTTCTCCTCCTCTTGTAGTAGCGTAGAGTAGACCATTGCGTATTCGGTAATGTTGCATTGTTCCGTTTCGTGAAGTGAGGTTGGAATCCTTTGCTAACTGATAGATAGGGTCGTTTCTATATCCTTTAACCATCTGTTCCCTCCTAATTTTCTTTATATCTTCTTTTTTTTGGTTTATATCCCTTTCTTTCACTTCTTTTTCTAATACCGTTACCTCCTCCTCCTCTTCAGGTGTTTCATACACTTTGTAAAGTTCGCGCTTCTCGTGAGGTAGAGAGGGTGGTTCTACTATCGGAACCTCATTCAGGTATGCGAGGGGTCCTCCATAGAGGGGCTCATTGTGGTGGTGTTCAGGGTACTCGGAGGGCTGACATTCGGTAGGGGGAGTGCCACAGCCTAGGGCTTTCTTGACACGTTCTTTGATGGCTCGGATATCGAGGCAGGGGCGTGGTGAGTGGGTATTTTTATCATTTTGATCGTCATCGGTGTTAGGCGGAGTTTCGATAACTGGTGGACTGCTGCAGGGGGAGCTGGCATAGGTCTTAGTCTTCGGTTTCAATTCCTCGTGGTCAGGACAGAAAGGTATGTTGCAGAATGCCCAATGCATTGATGCATGTTCAAGTTCCTCCTCACTCCTACCACTGGTATAACTTCGATGGTCTCCCCAATCGTTTAGGGGTTCGCTATTTCGGTAATCGTTTGCGTCTAGCTGTGCTTGGTCCAGGCTGCAGTTGCTTCCACATTCTGAATGAGCACCGATGTGCTCAACTGTGAGGGCTTCGAATCGAGACATCTCGTGTTCAATAGCAGATTCTTCGTATGAAAAAAGGGATGAAATAGGTGAGGAACTAGGTAAATCGTCTTCTGATGTAGGATCGTTTGCGGTATGTGGGTAGTCATCGTTCTCATCATAAAGGCGGGATAAGGCGTCTGCTAAATAGTTCCATTTTCCTGGTCTGTACACTATTTCAGTATCGTACTTTCCAATAAACCCTCGCCATCGTAACTGTTTTTTGGTGGGTGTTCTGCTTGTCTTGAGGTACGTCAGAGGTAGGTGATCAGTGACGATGGTAAACTTGCTTCCTGCAAGTATGTGATGAAATGCCGTCAGTGCATCAACTATCGCTAGAGCTTCCTTGTCGGTTGTGCCATAATTCATTTGGGCATTAGAGAATTTCCTGCTGTGAAGCGAAGCAGGTCTGGCGTTTTCTGGTGTTTCTCCTTGTCCTACCCATGCTCCCACACCTGTGTTGGATGCATCGGTTATCAACCATATTGGAAGTGACGAATCATATTGTAGTGGTTTCATAACCTCGTATTTTGACACAAGTCGCTTAACATTATCCATGGCTTGGTCTTGGGTGGCGGTCCACACAAATTCTGCAACTCCCGTGAGTTCCGTTAGGGGTGATGTAATGGTTGCAATATGTGGCAAAAACTGGCTGATGTAGTTGACCGTTCCTAGAAATTCCTGTAACTGTTTCTTAGTCTGTGGCGTAGTCCATTCTTCGATCTTCGCTATCTTTTCTGGTGCTGGTGAGAGTCCTTCATCATTGATGACATGGCCCAACACTTCTATACTTGTGGCGAAGAATTCCGATTTCTTCCTGCTTGCGTAGAATCGTGCCTCCTTGAGCTTGTCGCAAATCAAAGATATGTGTTTCAAATGTTCAGACTCTGTATTGGAAAAAATGAGTATATCATCAATATATACCCACATGAATCGTCCTAGGTAATCGGCGAATAGATCAGACATTATGCGCATGAATGTTCCTGGAGCATTCATATCTCCCTGTAGCATTACTTTGCTAACAAAACATCCAAATGGTGTTTTAAAAGCGTTTTTGCTCACATCCTCTGGTTCCACTCTTGTTTGAAAGTAGGCATCGCTAAGATCGATTTTACTGCGGTACCTTGCCCTTGCTAGGGCATTCAGGATCATCTTTTGGTCTGGAATGGTTTCAACGTCCTTGATTGTGATCTCATTCCTTGCTGTGAGATCTACTAATGGCCTCATTCGTTTCTTGTCCTTTTTCTCTTGCGCAAACATGGGTGCTGCCGATGAAACTGCTTGTCTCTTGATAATTCCGGCTTTTTCCTTTTCTCTTAGCCATATGCTCATATCGGTTGCCCATCGTTCCGGTATCGAGTAAGTGGGTAATGAGCGCTGCTCTTTCCCTGGTTGCAGATCTATCCTATGATTGATCTTTCTTAGGGGTGGCAAGTCTTCCGGTATTTCATCGGGAAATACTTCCGGGTGTTGGCCCATGACATCTTCCGTGCTGATCACTGCTGCTCGGATCATACCACTAGTAGGTGTGCAAATAATTCGAACATTCTGTTTGGGAAACAGGATAGCTAATTTGCCACATTCAATTTGAGCTTGGTGTTGTTCTAGGAAAGGCATTCCTATTAGTGCATCGTATTTTGCCAGGTTTCCGACTAACATCCTAGTTCCTGGTGCGCTCAGCTTTCCTGCTGATATGTTGACTGAACATTCTTTATGACCTTCGGATCGTGATCCTTTCATAGCTAGGTGTATTCTGATTGGTGTTTTCAATTCTTGACAAGGAATTCCGTGTGTTGTTACGAAGGTAGCGCTAATTAGGTTTGCTCCTATTGATCCGGTATCAAACAGGACTCTAGCTTCTTTGCCATTGATGTGCATCGTTCCTTCGAGAGCATCATGAGGTTTGATGTTTGTTGGTCTAGCGGCCATCGTGATAATGTCTTCCTCTTCTTCCTCTATTTCCATACCATTGATAAACACCTCTTCCGCTAGTTGTTCTTGTTCCATTCTGTTGGAGGTAACTTCTTTTTTCACCTTAGCCTTGCCCTTGCCTTTGCCCTTGTCATCTTTGCTAGGACAGTCTCTTGCTAGATGTCCTTTACCTCCGCAGGTATAGCAAAGACCCTTTTCTTTTCGTTCCTTAGGCTTAGAGTGGGGCTTGTTGCTGGCTTTTCGATTTTCCTTTCGTCCTTCTTGTCTGGAACTGAATTCTTTTGCTGGTTTTTCGAACCTTTCCTTCCCATAAGCACCAGTGCTTTTTAGAGTAGCATCTATGCTTTCCGCATTTTGTATAGCTTCCATAACAGTATCGGTTTCAGCATGCTGTAATTCCGCTTCTTGCCGTAGTCTAGGGTGCATGCTCTTGAAGAACTGTTGGATGAAAGCATAGTCGCTTATGGTATTTGCAGGTAGGCGTGATCGGAACATCAGCATGTCGGTTGCTATGGTTGATATTCGCTGTATCTTGCCATTATGCACTTGCGAAATTTCATGGAACTTGCGATAGGTATCATCTTTCTGTTTTGAAGACTGGAATCTTTCTCGTAGGAATCCAACAAGGTCTTCTCTGGTCATGTCTTCACCGAAATATTCTGCTGCTTGGAAGGCTGCTTCTTGAGCTCGTCCTTCAGTATAGAGAATCCAGTAATTTCCTCCTCCAGCCTCGCTAGTCCGTAGTCCATTAATCCGTAGATATAACTGTACTGAATTATACCATCTATCGAACGCTTCTGGTTTGAGGTCATCTCCTTCACCAGTAAACTTGCTGGGTGAAGGTACTTTGATGCTGAGTTTAGCTGTAACAGCTGGGTTAGGCCTGGGTGTCGGTGGTCTTGGGACTTCTGGTGCTGGGGCTCCGGACCCTGAGGGTCCTGCTTCTGAAGCCATATCGTCTGATCCTTTATCGCTTTCTGAGCTATCTGGATCGTTACTCGGTGGTGCTTGGGGTACTTGTGTACCTGTAGGCTTTCGTGGGGATTCTGGGTACCCTCCGGGGGTAGTGGTTGGCGGTTCCAGTGGTTGTTGTGATGATCCTTCTGCTGATTGTTCAGCAGCGTCTCTGGCTAACTGCCTTGCAGCTGCTTCGCTTGCTGCCTGCTCCAATGCTGGAGTCTTTGTGAACCGTCCTTTCGAATCCCTGGTGCGCTGTTGAGAGCCTTTCTCAGGGGCCTTGCCCTTGCTTGGTCCTGAAACGCCTTCTATCTTGATAACTTGCTGAAGTTAAAAAAATGTAACCGCCTCTCGGGAGATGCGGTAATCGTAGGGTTAACGGGCTTTGTTCTGTACCAAGGTGGTAACTAGCGAATCAAAGTCCGGAGGCTTTAGCCAAGGTTGTTGAATAGACTTCTTACTGTATCGCAACTACTGAAGTCTCCGAGATGTTTGGTAGGTCTTAAACTAAAGATTCTTGAAGCGAACTGAAGAAAGTAACTGTTCAACCAAGTATATTGAAAACTCTGTCTGCCGAAGTCTGCTCCTTCTAACGAGAAGAATAGCAGTTCTTAAATACACTTCCTAGGCTACCGAGAGCCTTGTTCTCATAACATAATAGACTCCAAAACGGTAGCCTTGAAACCAAACATAAAACATATAGAGTATCAAACCGATACTCGAAACCAAACATAAAACATATAGAGTATCAAACCCTATACCTTCAGGCTAGAGGCACACCTCGTTTCCTGAAATATATTCAAAACTCAAACAGTATCAACTGATACATGAAAATCCTAAACCAGTAACCAGTACCGGTTACAGCGTGGCTAAGGCTAAAGTGGATCTGTGATATCTATGACTTCTTAGATTTTGCGAACTTCTACTGCTGGTTCATGTGCACATTTTATCATCTAGCACACTTCCTGACAGAGTTAACACAAAAGGGAATAGTTTTTGAATGGACCACAGAATGCCAACAGGCCTTAGAGAAACAAAAGAAGGCATTCACAACTGCCCCAGTACTGGGTCACTTTGACTTCACCAAGGAAGTAATCTGTTAGGCATGTGGAAATCTGAGACAAAGTGCACAGACCTTACGGTAGGGTAACTACGCACAGACCCTCGATTTTCCAGAGTGTCAACACCTCCATCCAGCCCCCTTATAGGGCCAGCATGTTATTAGTGAGATTACAAGAGTTGCGTTCCATAACTAAAATGTCACACTAATGAAGCCCACTTCATACTACTATATATGTTGCTGCTGTCTGTCTGGCCGCATGCTGTTCAGAGGGTATATGGGAGGGGCCCTTTCCTGACATCTAGGAAGTGGCATGGAAGATATCCGTCAAAGGCACATGAAGATAGTAGGCTTCAAAGTTAGGCTTCCTAAACTATGGGCCAAAGGTGACGGGACGTTTTTGGTAAAATACACTAAGAGGATGTCCTAGTAGCAGAGGCTATTAAGGGCATACCAAATCTACCCATACCCATTTGAGATCAGCTGTAGGTTGGTTGGTCCTAATAATAGAATTCCTCTATGGAGGTCGGCGGACCAAGGGGAAGCATGCTCAGAAAGGAAGACCTAGACAAGTCGGAAACCCTTAAGACATTGATACGTCAGGCTCGAACTTGCAATTAGCACTAGGTAGTATGGCATGAACTTGATCACTTCATGACCGAAGAGATTACAGGAATGATAGTCAACAAGACTAAAGTAATATCATAGTCTATGCGGACAACTAAGTTGGAGGCTGCTGTTTGATATACCAAATAGGACAGTCATCACAATGGAGGAATGCTATTCCGTAACCGTGAAAGGGTTTGATAAGTTTCAGGGTCAATCAGTGCTCGCACTTATAAGATTCTGGACGTTTGCGTATTAAAATCAGTGTGGTGCCTCAGAGGCATAGTAGTTAGAAGTAGTCTGCGAACACTCAGATATGAGATATGAATATCGAAGTACCTCCCAAGCTTTACAGACATCATCAAGCAACGGAGAAGAGATCTTATCAATATTGAATTGTTTACCTCAAAAATATTTACTTTACTTCCTTTATTAAGATGATCCTTCCTTGACAGATTCTCTGAACAAAGATTTTGGTCTACATCACTCAGTTATACTAGAGATCGGTGTCTGCCTAACACTATATTGATAGTTCTCCTGTTACCAAGGTTCACTATATGAACGACGAGTTTACTTCAAATTCCACCCTTAGGTTAGACTTCGATTACATTTGTGAAGCACATCACTGTTCAATTTACATTCATACATTCAAGAAAATCTTCGACACTGTACTGTTCGAAATTGAAGAACAGTTTACTCAAGACTGCTTGTGGTTTACAAAACCTTTTGTGATCCCAATGTGCGATCAATTAAATCTGATATATTGCACCTGGCATGGTCCGAAGTTCAAGTAGAGTTCAAACAAGTCAGAAGACTTTGTCGAGTGGAGTACACAGTACTCCAAGAACTACAAAACAGGCACTATCATCCAAGGGCCAGCCATTTCCTCAGCTCGGGCCAGAAAGTCATATATATATAACAAGTACATTTTGAACTTCAAGAAAAAGGAAATTCAGGTCCTGAATCCAGAATCGGATCATCCAAACCGTTTTTTACCTACACCTTTAGAACATCTCAGATATTGCATACCTTACCTACGATTCCTTTCACCCTTTAAATGATATTGAGAACTCTGGTACAAAGTACCAGTAATTACTCATCTAGGTCTATTAGAACAATTAGCCTATCTGAAAAGTATCATAATGGCTGAGATACTGCAAGACCCGAGAAATATAATAACGGCCGCACAACTCGTCGACACCCACTCAGATATGATGGGAACTGCTGACTCGACTATACCTAGTCCCTTCTCAGTGATACCTCAAGAACCAACATTCTGGAGAGAAGCTATACCCTTTTATTGATCCTCTAGTGTTGCAAGCACACATAGAATATCGAGGACCTCTACACCTAAACCCAGAGCAGACCATGCTGCAAACCAAGCCAGACTAGCCACTTGTCTGGGGATAATCTTGGGTCAAATAAGGTAAGACATCGACACCTCGCTCGACCAAGCCAATATTGCCATCAAACATTTGAAGGCAGTCACTTAAGACAATACCTTAAACCTGATTAAGGTTCAACAGTAAGTCGCCGATGCACAAGATGTTCATGACAACGATATTGCGATCTTGTTAATGCAGCTGTCAAGCGTGTAGCAGAATGTCAAAGATATGCAAGAGGAAATGCTACGGGAGGTAGCAAAAAAGATAGAGGCCCAAGATAGGCATCAGCAGGAACATGAAGATGTAACAATGAGATTATATGAGACTATTGGGTAATAAAGCTAGGAGGCATTAGCCCAAGATGAGATGCTGGGACAGATAGTCATCAGCCTAAGAGCAGAATTCGTAGAATTTCGTGCTCAAAGCATCATGTGGGAAAGAGAGGTTAACCGTACCCTAGCGTAAGCGTATCTAGATAGCACTACTCACAAGACGGAGATTCGCAGGTGCTCAGACCAGCAACAGCCACAAAATGAGGATACAAATAATACCCTAAAGGTATTAATAGTAGCAGTTAACAAAATACTTACTGCCGTACCAAGTCCGGAAGCTTCAGGACCAGCACCCTTACCCACAGTTGCAGAGGCAGATGACGAGGAGTATTACACTCCACCTATGTGAAGGGAGAAGAGGAAAGGCAAAGAAGCCACTGATGTATTCCCTTCAGGTGCCCAGGGAGGTGACCTAAGAGAATCTAGCGATAATGATGATAACGATGATAAGAGAGGCAGAAGGGGAGAAGGTCCTAGCTCTGGCAGGTGAGAACAGATACCAGAACAGTCTGGTATGGCAGAAACACTTGCCAATGCGATGGCACTTAATGTGAAGCGTCTAACAGAGCTACTCCTATTCTTCGATGACAAATCCACTGAAGACATATATGTCTGGATTATACAATGCACCAACTATTTCGAAAGGAACTCGCAGATCGAGAATAATACCCAGAAACGAGTTATATACGCGTTCAACTGTACAAAAGGAGGCATAGTGCTTCTTTATATAGTTTGTTATAGGAAGGCTATAGACGGGCTTCAAGGTGAAATCTGGCAGCGAGAGTTGGCTAGGTGGACTCATTTCGAACACGATATGATCAAACAATTTGCTCAGGTAGAAGCCGAAAGGCAAGCGCTTTGAGCTATGAAGCTGGTCCAGTATGAGGGGAGTATTGAGCGTCACGTCACAGTCAAGCACAACCAAAATGTCAGGGCAGACATGACCGGAGAATCCTGGAGAGAGGAAGTTGAAAACAAACTCCCGCAATAAATTGTCCACAGGTTGTCAGCCTTGTAATATACAATGGATCAACAATGGGAAGAGGCACTCAGGCTATGTGACTGATCAGAAGAAGCACTTCTCACTAGAGAAAAGCTTGTACCAGACAAACCATCTAAGCCAATGATAGTATAAGAGGTCAAAAGAGAAGACCGACAAGACTCTAAACCAAAACAAAAAACGGATACTAAGCCTCATGTTAAGGGAGGAGGAGTCCCACCATGAAAGTGGAAAAGAGACAGTGAACCAGAGTAACCTAGGAAAAGGTTGGGAGGTGCAACTAAGACCACCCATACAAACTTTGACCAATCCCATACTGGTATTCCGCAGAGTGTGATAGACACTTGGAGGTGAGCCAGAGATTGTACATGTTGTGGATAGAAACAGCACATCTACCAGACGTGTTGGAGAGATGCCCATATATCGGCGGCAATGGTCAGCACAAGAGCGATAAAAATGGTAATTTGCGCAGCAAGATCGGCTATTATAAAGCCTAAATTAGCTCCCAGAGTTGCGACCATCCAGCATCCAGACTGAGTGAATAAGATCTGGGAACTGGAGGATGACAAGGAACTAACCTAGGTCAGTTTATAGGTATCAATGGCGACCGCATTTGGGTATTCAGTATCCAAATGGAGTGGGAATTGAAATGGGAACCCCCTTCGGCTATGGTGAATTGGGTAGTGACTATGACAGGGATTGGGTATTCCGCGTGCAACTATGGGAGTCAAAACTCAAAATGATCAAAGCGGCACAAAGCAAGTCTTGATCGAAAGAGAGGATAGTCAACATGCCCACATGGCCTGGGAGTCAACAGTACGAAGTTTCTCGAGTCACCTGGTGGCTGCCTGCTACCCGTGTGTAAGCAAGTTACTATACTGGAGAAGTTGGGATATAGCAATGCAAGATCTACCTAATAATAATATACGACATGAGGACAACTGACGCGGGCTATTCCACCGACTACACGAGTCTGAGTCATATTATATGTATGTACTATCTTGCCTTCTGGCCAGAATTATAATAGGGATCTACTGCTTTGGTATGCAAGGCCCATCTGAGAGAGCAGGATGGATAACCGAAACCCTAACCGAAAGGATCCATGAAAGTATAAACCCCATACCAGGAGAGTAAAATGGCTAATAAGCGCGCGAAAATCTGCTATGTGCCTGGGTTTGGCGTGTCGGGAGAAGTCATCCAGCCTGAAAGCTGGTCACGCACAATTACGTATAGGTGAAATGTTGCTTAAGTATGTAGACCCAGATTGTTAGAGCTAAAGAGTTACTAATTTGTCTGAGGAGACCTCAATGGTCAAAACTACGCGGGCGTAGTAACAAACATTTTATTACCTACACCCAACACCTACTATGTATAAAGGCAAGAATCAAGAAAGTCTCATCCTCACTAAACACGTGGAAGTTGATGCTCCAAAACCGAAAAGATAAAACTGGCTGGAGGGGATCACTTACCTCCACATACACTATAAGGGATACAAAGTTAAAGTCTTGTTAGACTTGGGATCCAACATGTGCTTTATCAATAAGGACCTAGTTGAAGACCTTCATGTTCCCATAGTGGAATGCAACAATGCAGTTAATATCTTAGACTTTGATAGATCATCAGCCCCCTCAGGAGGGAAGTGTTACATATTACCTATAAAGTTGGAAATTAGAAAAAAACTGACACATCTCTGAAGTGTCGTGTGAAGTGGCTAAAGCAGGTCATTACGGAATGATAATTCCATTTGGTTGGTGGCATCATGAACACCCAGTGTCTCACATAGAAGATGCAGAGAATTAGATCTTTTCTTTAAAATATTGCAAAAACTGTGTGGAAGAAGATGAAGAGATAGCAGATATGTTCGAATATGATGAATCAGTTATATGGGATCCTAATGCATGTCGGATTGGATGAATCAGAGCTATCGAGAATATGGTGGAACTCGAATCAGTACCGAAGTAATACTGGCATTACAGACATTTGTTCAAAGCCAGGGCGTCAGAAAGATTAGTTTCTAAGGTGTATGTTTGATCATGAAATCAAGTTGATTCCAGGATCTACTACCCCCTGAGGACAGATATACCCACTATTCAAAAAACAGCTTAAGCCATTACAGGAATACACCAAAACTATGATCAAACAAGGAAAGATCATGTGGAGCCAATCACCAGCAGTAGCACCTATATTATTCGTACCTAAACCAGATGGCCGATTACGCCTAGTTGTGCATTACCGATGTCTAAATGAGATTACCATCCTCAACAGACATCCCCTTTCAGTGATGTCCAAACTCCGAGATCGAGTAGCCAGTGCAAAAATCTTCACCAAGTTAGACCTTAAAGATAGTTACCACTTGATTAGGATAAAAGAGAGAGATGAATGGAAAATAGTGTTCCATATAAGATACGGATATTACGAATATAAGGTCATGCCTTTCAGTCTGGTTAATGTTCTGGCAACTTTCCAAGATATGATGAACCAAGTACTTAAGGAATATCTTGACGTTGGAGTCGTGTGTTACCTAAATGATATTCTTATTTACTCAAAAGATGAAAAGGAATACATCGCAGCTGTTAAAAGGGTTCTACAAAGTCTATCAGACTTTCAATTAGTAGTATTACTAAAGAAATCAATGTTTCATACCATAGAGGTAGAATTTCTAAGCTATATGGTGGTGGTCGATGGGATGTCTATGAGAACCTGCAAGGTGGAATCCATAATGGTATTGAAAGCACCTAAGTCGGTCAGAGAGGTGCAAGTCTTTATTGGATTTACTAACTTCCAGTGACGATTTATTAAAAACTTCTCCACTATTTGCAAACCCATAACTGACACATTACAAGGAAATTCTAGCAATTTCAAATGAGGAGTTGAGCAGGATACGGTATTCGAAGAATTACAATACCAATTTACCATAGCTCTCAGACTCTCCAACTTTTTCCCCGAAAGAGGAACTGTGCTGGAAACCATCGCTAGCGATTTCGCACTTGGTTGCATCCTTTCCCAATACGTTGAGAAAAGGTTACATCTAGTAGGGTTCCATTCCCGAAAACTAAACTCGGTAGAACACAATTATGAAATTCACGATAAAGAACTTCATGAGATTCTTGAAGCATTTAAGGAAGGAAGACACTACTTGATCAAGATGGAAAAACCGAGTACCGTCTTTACCGACTATCAGAACCTATAATACTTTCTCACCTCGAAAGGCTGAAGGGTCAGTCAAATTCAATGGGCTCAGAAACTAGTAGAATACAATTTTCATGTTGTATACTGACCAGGCACGAAGGGCGAAAAGCCTGACACGTTAAGTAGTCAGCTGGAGTACGGTCCTGATGAGGGAACTACACATCTCGGACAAAAAAATTTGAAACCTGAAAATTTCTTGGTATCACTAGTAGCGAGGGTAGGAGATGAGGGGCAAGACTAGGATGGAGATAAGAATTTGGATTTAGAAACTCGAAGAGGTGGAAAGAGACCTATGATTATGGTCAAAAGATTGAGCAAAGAGGCATAATTGCTAACAAAAGGCTCAAGAATAGTGGCAGGACATGACCTGCATACCATAGAGGATGACATTGTCCTGAAATATGGACAAGCATTAATAAGAATAGGGATAGCAGTAGAGCTATCTGAAGAAACTTATAGAAGAATTGCTCCAAGAAGTAGATTAGCAGTTAGAAGCGGAATCTCCACGGGAGTAGGAGTAATTGATGCTGATTACACCAGTGAACTCAAACTCGTACTATTCAACCATAAGAATGTAGACTGCCAAATAAGAATGGGTGATCGCATAGCTCAGTTGGTAGTAGAAAAAGTCAACAGGTCAGACATGATGAAAGTAGACAACTTGGAAGAAACAGAATGAGGAACTGCAGGATTTGGGAGTACCGATATAGTGAGAAGATACCTGATTGTGAAGGAACAGGAACCTAGCATCTGCTACCTACAGGCATCGGCTAAAGACAATGAACATTGGTATAATATTTCAGAAGTGCCTGAAAAAGTTCTAATATCAAATACTATTATCCCACAAAAGGGTATGAAGCAGTTTGATCCTGAATTCTAAAGCGAGATACAGGCAGCTATTGGAACAGATGCAGCTTGGAGGCAACGGAGTGAAGAACTCATTAGGTTACAAGATGAAGGAAAAGATTTTCCCAAGGACTGGACCTTAACCAATGATCTATTATATTATAAGCAAAGACTATTTGTACCAAATAGCCAGAAGCTATACACTAAAATCGCAGAAGGATATCACGATGCAAAAGTTGCAGGACATTTTGGACCAGAAAAGACCTTAGAAATCATTATGCGGGACTTCTGTAGGAAAGGATTTGCAGCATGGGTCAACGACTATTTACGGTCTTGCAATGAATGCCAACATAACAAATCGCCTCAACACACTAAGTATGGATTATCGTAACCACTGCAAATACCCGATGCAGCATGGGCATCTATATCAGTGGACTTCATCACACCACTACCAGAGTCGCAAGAATGCACTCAGATAATGGTAGTAGTTGATTGATTTACAAAGATACCACATTTTATCGGACTTCAAACCTCAGCCCCAGCAAAAAATGTCACTAACACATTCCAGAAATAGGTATAGAGGCTGCATGGCCTACCAACCGAAATTGTCTCAGATATGAACTCAAAGTTCACAGGAGAGTTCTGGAATCCCTCTGCAAAGTACTGGAAATTAAGTGAAGAATGTCAACAGCATATCACCCTCAGACTGATGGACAGACAGAACGTACCAACCAAGTGCTAGAAGGATACCTGCGAAGTTTTGTCAATTATGATCAGGATGACTGGTGTTAGCTACTACCACTAGTAAAACATGCCTTGAACAACTCGGCTACCAACACACAGGGGATGTCGTCATTCTATACGAACTACGGATTCAATCCACCGACTGAGTACATGAAGGAGTGTGAAGCGGAGAATTCAGGAGCAACGCTGTACACAAACTAGATTAAGAGGATACATGAACAAGCAAGAGGGTTACTAGAAAAGACATAGGAAGGAATGTCAAAATATTATGACCGGAAAGCTCGACAACAGCTGGACTTCAAGATCCAGGACAAAGTAATGTTAAATGCAAAGAACATTCAAACCCGATGGAAATCAAAGAAGCTAAGTCCAAAGCTTTCTGGTTTTTTCCAAATCATGGGGAAGCACGGATTGTGAGCTTTCAAGCACAATATTTCCAAACGATAGAACATTCACCCTGTATTCCATGTGGCACTATTGGAACCCTATCGCAAATCAGTTTATGATAATTGCCAGCAACCCTCAAGAGAACCGGAGGACATTGGTGGCAATCTACAATGGGAGGTTGAAAAAATAGTAAGAAGTGAGATTGGCACTTAGAGAAAGCAGTTATGCAGTCGCTATCAAGAGAAGTGGTAACTGTGGTGTTTCGACAAATAGCAAGGGTGTTCAGAAGATGAGAACACATAGGTGTGAGCTACCGGTATGGAAAATACGGAAAAAGTTGTAGAAAACTTTCATAATAAAAATCTGGACATGCCATGAAGGGCAGGAGTAAGATAGTGAGGAAAAGGTTTTCTTACAGTGGCCAAGTAAATGTGGGAGGTTTTTTACCCTAACTACACTGGGTCTTAAAATGTATTTAGAAGAAATTACAAGAAGTTATAAAGGCATTCGAGGTGAAGCCTGGTAGGAGGGAGCTCATGCTAAGTATATGGAAATCTGAGAAAAAGTGCACAGACCTCATGGTAGGGTAAACGCGCACAGACACGCAATTTTCCAGAATAACAACACCCACCTCCGGCCCCCTTATAGGGCCCGCACATCATTAGCAAGATTTCAAGAGTAGTGTCCTATAACTAAAATGTCACATAAATGAAGCCCACTTCATAACACCATATACATTACTGCCGTCCACCCCACCGCATGCTGTATAGAGGTTATATGAGAGGGGACCTTTGGCGACATCTGGGAAGTTGAACGGAAGATATCAGTCAAAGGCGCATTGAGATAGTTGGCTTCAAGTTTAGGCTTCCTAGACTATAGGCTGAAGGTGATGGGATGTTTTCGGCAATATACTCCAAGAAGATATCCCAGTAGCAGAGGCTATTAAGGGCATACCGAATCCACCCATACCTTTCTAAGATCAGCTGTCGGTGGGTTCGTCCTAGTAATAGGACTCCTCTACGGAGGCTGGCAGACAAAGGGGAAGTACGCTCAGAAAGGAAGACTTGGATAAGTCAGAGACCCTTAAGATGTTGACACGTCAGGCTCGAACTTGAGATTGGTGCTAGGTGGCCTGGCATGAACTTGATCACTTCATGACCGAAGAGACTACTGGAATGATAGTCAACAAGACTAAAGTAATATAATAGTCTACATGGACAGCTAAGTTGGAGGCTGCTGTTTGGTATAACAAATAGCGCAGTCATCTCAACAGAGGAATACAAATCTGTAACCGTGAAAGAGTATGATCAGTTTCCAGGTTAAATAGTTCTTGTACTTATAAGATTCTGGACATTTTTATATTAAAATCAGTATGGTACCTCAGAGGCATAGTAGTTAGAAGTAGACCACAAACACTCAGATACGGGATATAAATATAGAAGTACCTCCCAAGCTTTGCAGACATCATCTAGCAACTGAGAAGAGATCTTATCAACATTGAATTGTTTACCTCATAAATCTTTACTTTACTTATTTTATCGAGACAAGCCTTTCTTGACAGATTCTGTGAACCAAGATTTTGGCCTACGTCCGGCAGTTATACTAGAGATCAGTATCCGCCTAACATAATCAAAGAAACCAACGCATCCAATTTCATCTCTACAGGGGTTTTGTCACCAAACAACGAAGAAGGCCAACTTCATCTAGTTGCCATCAACTCCCGCAAGCACATACCAGCAGAATGCAACTACGCTATCTATGATGAAGAGCTGATAGTAGTAGTACAGGAATTTGAAGAATGAAGATATTACCTAATTGACCAGTATGTCACTATCCTTACCGACCAACAAAATCTGAAACACTTCACCACAAAGTGACTTCTGAACTGGCGACAAGCCTGATGAGTTAAATATTTATCGCTATTTGACTACCACATTGAAAACAGGCCCAGAAATGAAAATGGCAAAGCTGACACCCTTACCTGGGTGGCTCGGGAAACCGAAAGTGAGGCAGAGCAGAGACAGCACCACCTAACACAGGTGGTTCTTAGGTCTCAACCATTGAGTTTATTGGCATATGCCACACTCCTACTCGGAGCGTTCCCCTAATAAACACTCGTGTCAGAAGTATATTAGGCCGACCCAATTCTCAGACTGATACTATCCATCCTGGAAAATGGAAAGAAGTCCTCAAAATTAATATCTTCAGCAGAATGCAGGAAAGATGATGATCAGTTGATTTTCTGCGACCAGTTGTACATCCCTAAGTTCAACAGGCTAAAGCCAGATATCTTGCAACATACCCATAACCACTCATCAGCAGGTTATCTTGGAAGAGCGAAAATACATGAGCTTATCACACATCATTACTACTAGTCAGGCATGAGAAAGGACATCAGTCAGTATGTTGCCAACTGCCATACATGCCAAAGAAGTTGAACATGGTGCCACACACCATTCGGCATCCTCTGCCCTCTGCCTATACCAGAGAAATCCTGGGAATGCATATTGATGGACTTTGTCACTGGCCTGCTATGGAGCCAATGGCCTGAGGCCATCCTAGTCGCGGTGGACTAACTAACTAAAATGTGATACCTGATACTATGCTGGACTACCATCAATGCTCCCACCCTGGCAGAACTATACCTAGGACAGGTCTGAAAATACACTAGCCTCCCCTTAGCTATCATTAGTAACTGAGGCACTTAGTTTACCACAGACTTCTGGAAAACAATATGTGCGAGACTCTAAATAAAGAGGAAGCTCTCCACAGCATTCCACTCCAAGTCAAATAGACAGACAAAGTAGCCGAATGTAGTAATGGAATAGTATCCGATGGTCTATATGAACTACCAACTAGATAACTGGGCATCATGGCTACCCTTAGCAGAATTTGCAACAAACAATCATGTATCAAAAACCACCAGCATATCACCTTTTTTTGCCAATAATGGTTGTAATCCCCAAATGGACTTCCTGGATAGTCATATCTCCCTAGATAAAGACCATGATGCAGCATCATTCATCCATCACTTTCAAGAGATTCGTCAACACCTCCAGCAGGAAATGGGATATACTCAGGTCAGGCAACAGGAGTACGCCAACAGGAGATGCCTCCCGGCGTCCACCTTGAGTGTAGGTGACAAGGTTTGGCTTAATGCGAAGAACGTGCGAATATGACACCCCTCACAAAAGCTAGATAACAAGTGTCTTGGTCCCTATAAGTTTGTTATAAAGGTATGAAATGAGACATATTGCCTAGAGCTACAACTATCCTTAAACATACACGATATCTTCCATATATTCCTATTTGATCTGGTGAGTAAGGATCCTCTTCCAGGACAGGTTATACCACCACCACCCTCGGTAGAGGTAGAGGACGAAGAGGAATGCGAGGTGGAAGTAGTCCTAGATGCACACATTATAAGAGGCAGATTGTGCTACCTGGTAAAATGGATAGACTATGTAGAGACCATGTGGGAACCTGCTAAATCAGTTAACGGACTCTAAGCTATTGACCAGTTCCATGCATGATACTCTGATAAACCAGGACTACTACCAGAATAGGAAATGACTTGAGGGACCTCGGTGATGGGAGGGGGCCTAGTGTCACGGCACTGCCACCCCTTGGATTATACAAGATGGAAACTAATGGAAACTGATGGAAACGGCTGGAAGCGAGATGAATTTAGGATTGGTAGAGGATAATAGAAGTCTATAGAAGCAAGGAGAAGTTGCCAGAATATGCTGGAATAGATGATTAGTAATGAAGGGGGATTTTCTTTGTTATAAAGAGGAAGTTATGCCCTCCTTAGTTTATGTTCTTTATGTAACCTGTTATTTACCTCTTACTACCTGTACCTGAGAAATACACATCTTTCCTCAATGCCAAGGCCCAAACCCATAAACCCTGACCCTGAACCCTGGAAACCTAAACAAGTACTAGTGTACTTGTATAGCTGAACTTCCTGTATACCCCTTGACCCATTGTTTAGATAGTGGTGTGCTTTCGGCTACCCGAACCCCCATCAAACTCTGTTTCACTATCACTTCAACAACCACCCTTACTGTAATACCTCCACATAGTCTGAGAGCTATAGAAGGCCTCAGTAAGGAACTTTGTATCTTGTACAAATATACCGATATGAAATATGATAAAATTTCTAAGGCTTTAAGAATCTTTCAGTTAACTGTTTAGTATGTAGTTAAAAGAATGAGGTAGATAAATAGAAATACCTATAATGTAAAAAGAGCTGGAAGACTAATCAGGATTACTAATAAAAATAGGAAGATAGTGGAGTCTATTACTAATGCTAAGTCCCATCTAGTATCATGCAAAAACAACTACTAATAATATCATTGTAAAGGCTAGTTCTAAGCTCTTAAAATTCAGAAAAAACTCTTTTTAGAAGCAAGAATGAAAGGATAAGAAACAGGAGTTTACTAGAGGAAAAAGGTACATATTAGGAGTGTAGAATTAAGTAGTGCTTGGAGATGAACCAACTATTGTTCATAATTTAAATTCACTAGTAGAAGAATTAGAGTTAGACCTTGTAAGATATTAGAAGAAAAAAACTTAAAGCCTTGCTTTAAGTTTGCAAGGACCAGTATTGCGGTCAATGCTGTAATTATGAAGGGTGGTAAGACTTAGTTAATTCTTGTGAGAATGAAGGAGGAGAGGGGCGAAAAGACTAGTGAAAGAGACAGACTTGACCTCAATTTCCACCAATATATAACTAAAATCTACCAGCTACTAGTATATCTTATCTTTTTCATGGAATGTCTGAATGGCCCTCTTGATTACATCTACCTAGCTGAAGAAAATAACTCCTAGTATAGTAGTATAGAAAATCAAAAATTAGAGGTAGATAATGGTTATAAAATCCTCCTTCACAATCCAACTTATCAGATCCCAATTCAATTTTGAATACCGGAAGACTACTGAAAAATAATCCCATCAAGTGATTCTTCAATCGGGCAAGAAGACCTCACAGTACTATTGAACTATTTGAGGCAGTAAAAGAGGAGTGGAATATAATTCTGTAAGAGACATTGGTTGAATAAATCAACAAGATACTAGAAAGATTGCAAGTAGTTTTAAATATCGATGGAGGCTATACAATATGGTAAAAAAAAAATTTCGTTATCTACTAGCTATAATATTATGTTTATTTTGATTGAGTATTTCTACATTGTTTTTTGAATTTTTTATAAAAAATAAATAGGTTGTAGTATTGCGATTATATACAAGTATGAGGACCTCTTAGACATGATTGTTCACTGGTATATAGATTATAGTTTATAGGATAAGACCTACTGGTGTATCAATTTTATAGATGTTTTTTTTTGTAGTTTATAAGAATGCTCTCCTAGTACCTTCTTCTTTAGTCCTTGATTTTTTCTTCTACTAGACTAGAATTTGTCGATGGGTAATAGGAGAAGCTCAGACAAGACATGGATATAATCACATAATTGGGAAGGCATAGTTGGTGTAAATTGACATCTTATGATATGCTATAGAACTGGGCTCTACTGTTTGTACCACATTTCTGTTTTGTAGAACTGTAATATTACATGCTGTATTTATATTGTGTACATTTCTTTGTGATCGCCTGTAGCTGAAAATAACTTTCAATAACATTAAATATTTTTAGGCCCTGTTCAGCAAACTATTGTAAAACAATATATTATATTTCTGAAAACAGTAAATCTTTTCAGGAAAAACAACAATTATTAATATAAATACAATCTCAATAGTACAGCTAAATAGAAAATAGAGATCTATACATTCTATGTAAATCTCAATCTAATCAGAAATATAATGAATGAGGAGTAAAAGAAATAGTAATATTGCAAAATATTGCATTTGTTGCCTTACTGTATTTTTCAACATCACTATTTCTCCTACTTCTGATTCATTATATTTCTGATTAGATTGAGATTTATGTAGAATGTGTAGATCCCTGTTCTCTAATAGTATTTAGCTGTCCTATTGGAATTGTATTTATATTACAATTACTTGACAAGATACTCCTCTGTAAGACTCCATTTCACAAAACACCTATCAAAAGAAATCCTTGATAGAATGCCCTCTGTTATCAAAACTTGATATATCTTATGGGGTAGCAGGTTGAATACCTTTTCAAGAAGTGGTTTTAAAATTCATATTATCATATGAGAATTTGACAGAAATTAAGTTGATTCTAATTTTTATATCTTACAAGATAAAATAATATAATTATAAACTATTTCTATTTTCCAACCTGTTATTTTTGATAAACTAAAGGTTGGTTTAGTTATAACAGTTCTGTTCTATTACTCATATAAAGTGACTGTTTCTTTAATTCATTAGAAATAACGACTAGTTGGAAAAAAGAAATATTAGATTCAGTTAATTTTCATCAGATTGTTATATATGAGACTACATATGTTGGAACCACTGCCTGGAAAAGTCTACCACTCCCACATCAAGTCTTGGTACTAGAGGGTATTCTATCAAAGAATTTTTTTTAGAGGGGTAATTTGTGAAATTTGGGCTCATAGAGGGGCATCCTGTCAAATAACCGTTTATATTAATAATTGTTGTTGCCTGAAAAAATACGCTGTTTTCAGAAATATGGCATTTTTTTACGGTGGTTCGCTGAACAGAGTCTTAATTTATCATTGTATTTCATTCTAGGTATATTTCCAAGACCCTAATTCTCTCTTCTCCCGGTTTCACACCTTATTTTGACCTCGCACACCGTCCAACTATTCAAGTTTTTACGGTATAGTGCAAATGGCATCAAACCGGGACCTCACAACCAGCAAAACCTGATGTCAGACCAGTCAATGGTAGTATCAAATTTTGGGAAAAAAGCCCCAGGGTGGTAGATAATCTTGTGCACAACAATCATGAGGTTTTCTTATTTTAATTAAATCTATTTGTCAAGCGTGATTCAAAGGGGAAGAGTACAGTTTTTAGTGAGTGTGAAACAAGGGGCCCAATATACACTGAACGTGCTGAAAAAAAAAAAAAAAGAAAGAAAGAAAGAAAGAAAAACCATGGAGGGTAGATAGCAGAGATGCAATTCTGTAAGATAAAAATAATACAAACCTGGAATCCAGTATAGATCTGCATTTTTCAGGCCTAAGTTATAGTCTCTTGGCCCAATCCCAATCGGTTGCAACGAAATTCTTATTTCATCGGAGGACCCGCCTTTACTCGAGTAGGCAATTTCGCACCGTACTAAGAGCCTCCCCCGCCAAAGCCACTGGACACGCTATTAACCAAACTGACAGCTACTTCAACCCTGTGCGAACTATCCACAATATCCCGTTAAACAAGAACAAGAACCGACTAGTGCTCTCTACGGGTAGGGATTTTACGCCAACTAGAACATCGGTGATTTTATGCCTTTCCTTCCTCCCTCCCAGCCCACGGACTGTGATGGGAGACAAGCCACCGCAACAAATTGCCCAAGCCTTGCCTCCTGCACATGCGGCTCCCGTGGGGTACCGTAAAACAAAGACAAGACGGACCTTGATCGACAACTAAAAGTAGCTAGAATGTATCGTGTTCCGTGTGGACCGACTTGTTCAGTGCTCGGCTGCAGAGGTGCAGCAGGATTTATTCAAGCACGGGAAGTTACACGGAAGCCCTAACTTAAGTCTTGGGCACGAGTGGGTGTCATGCTATATTTTCCCTCGCCTACGGCACAAGGAAGTGTGACGGTATCCATCTATCCCTCGCAGCTGAAACCCGTCAAGCATACCTGTTGTCCTCGAGTAACTCTATCTCACCGGGTTTATTCTTGATGGGTTGATATAATTTGACGGATGGATGGATGGGCTGGATGGGTAGATGGGTGGGTTGGATGGGTGGGTGGGCTGGGTGCATGAGTTGGGTGCATGAGTTGGGTAGATGGGCTGGATAGATGGGTCGGGTAGATAGTCGAGATGGATGGGTTGGGTGGATGGCCTGGATGGGTGGGTCGGATGGATGGACTGAATCGATTGGACCGATGGATTAGGGCCTAAACCCTTGGATGGGATTTGGACGGGTTCAGGGAGGGTTATATTTTGTCCCAGTGAAGGACCAATGCCATGGGCCACCTGTCAAAAAGGGATGGGTATTGTGTCTGGACAAAATTAACCGCCCACAAGCAACACACCAAGCATCAACTCTTAAAAACAATATTTCCATTGCCCTTCTCTATTCAACAACCTCTATTCAACAACCAATAATGGAAAAAGAAGATAAAAATTGTCATTCTGTTTTTAAGCATTAAGAAGAGACACCTCCTATAGATTGTTGAAATTGCTGAACATTGGATTCACTTAAAGTAGAAAGATTTTAATAATATTATAACATCACACAGTAAAATCCCCTCTATTCCTAACATCTCTTACTACTCTCATAAGTGTCTTACTATGAAAAAAATACACCAGAAGGAGTTGATCCTACAATGTAAAGCATGTAACTCAGTTGAAATTGACTGATGTGTTATAAAAAGTATTCACAAGTAGAGATATACTTATTACTTCAGAACTCTTTTGTTTATTTTTACATTCATCAACAGAGCCAGGAATTTATTGCATAAAATTTGATTTTACATTAAATAGTTTTGATTATGTTCTAAATACATGCCAAAGTTTTTCTGAGTCCAGGCACATTGTATGGGATTACAGGAGAGGATTTGTTGTTAGGGGCTTTGGTTTTTGTTGAAGAATTATGTTTGTGGTTGTCATGGGCAGTTAACTTTGTCCACGGACAATACTGGGTACACCCTGAAGCTCGAAACCGTGTTACACGCTGCTTGCAGCGAGAAAATGAGTGAACTGCCGGTATGAATGCTAAATCTTGCTTGAAGTGTCAATCCCATTCGCCGAAAACATGAGGGGCCAGATGGGTTCGGTTTGAATGGGGATTGGAACTTAAACTGGTCAGTGGTGGTGCCAAATTTTCACCCCGAACCCATCCAAATACCATCAAGGTTTGAGGATCGGTGGATAACATGGGTTGGATGCATGGGTTGGATGGATCACGGATAGGCTACCTAGATGGGCTAGCTAGGCGGGCTGGATGGACGGGTTGGATGGACGGATGGATTAGGTGGATGCATGGATGGATAGGGTGGATTCATGGAAGGATAAGATGGATGATGGATCGAGGGGTTGGTTAGATAGCACTGATGGATTGGATGGATTGGCAGGAGGGCAGATGGATGGGCAGATGAGCGAACTGATACCAATGGATAGACTACCAGTCCCGGTAGTCTTCAACGGGGGCTCGAGGGAAACAGGCGGGTGACAAATTATCATGTTTCAGAACTTGGTTTGCGTGGGGTTTGGGGGTTGCGAAATGCTATAGCACAAAAAGTAAAGTATGATAACGCCTGGTGCAAGCACCAACTGACTAGTGTGGCTAATAGGACCTTCCGGTTTCCCATTTCCACCCTTCCTTCGTCCCACCACACGTGCTCTCTGCCCGATTGGGGCTGCATGAAGTATCGTTTTGGAGTGCGGGGTGAAAGCTGCATTTAATTATAGGTCATGTCCCTGCAGGTATTAGTGGCTGGTATGTTTTGTTGCCCTGCTTTGATGAATTTACCTTACGCCTTCCAGTGAGCTGGTTTGTGAGCAGTGACCTTTGCAGATTGGAGTCTACCGTCAGTCTTCACCCCCCACCACGAAATTGGACGGTGACGGGAAGGGGTATGATATTTAGTCGACAAAGTGGGAATTCGCCGAAGCAGGGTAGCAAAAAATTACTTGCCCTTATATCATACCGATACCTACTCGTAGCCTGTCCAGTTTCGTCGTAGGTAAAGTAGAAGCCCGAATTTTTAGTGATTCTAAAGAGCTGCTACGGATTCCAGGCAATCTCTATAGAAGTGATCTGTACTGAGTCTAACCGTTAAGTACTGGGATAGGATATCCTGTTATTGGAAAGATAATGAGTCTGGTATCCACTCCGGGTTGTGTATGCCTAGGGAACTCATTATTTTCCACTTGCGCGGACCATCCGTCCACTACCAACAGATTTTGCTGTCCTCTTTTTCCAATTTTCATCCATGAACTACCCGTGACCTTTGTGAAATGGACCGCTACTGCATACCACCAAAACTCTGTGGCTCTGGGCAATTTTTGGTGGTATGCAATCACATTCCGTTTTAGAAAATTTATGATATTCCGACTGCTGGGGTACTTGATAGGGTAGCGAGACCGACGGGGATAAGATGGCGATAACCACCGTCTGTCACAGGTAGTCCATACTTTCATTAGATTTGGTTGCCGCAGTCCGTTGCCGGTTTTCTCGTAGGTCACGGCAGGCGAGTGTGCTACTACAAGGGGCGAACAGGCGTTGGGGCTACTGCTGGGATTCACAAAAGCCTGTGCACTATCCGTGATGCGCTGATGCGCAGACTCTAGCTCTGATGTGAGACATTCCGCGATCACCGGAAGTCAATGTTTTTCGCCATTTCTCGCCGCCAAGATGATTGCACCCACTTGCGACTATAATGAACCATGGCCTACAATGCCGAAGGAGAAAATCTGTTATAAACCTCCTATGCCCTCCAGGTCTTAAACCTTCTATCAACTGCCTCTACACTAGACCTGTCCCTCATTTCCATTCCAAGTTGCGAAACACAGATAATGTCTCCATTTAACTATATCTGGCACAATTCTCCTAAAGAGAGCACGAACTTCCACTCGAGCCATTGGTGTGACGGAGATTCTTGCTCCTACAACCATGGCGGTTGTGGTCCAGAGCCGAGGACAGCAATCTTTCACGGAGTTAGTGACTCGCTTAGTGCTCTTGAGCTACCTCTACAGCTCTCCAGCCATGACCTGGGTGGTAGAATCGAGGCAAACCACTCCAGCCCTTCGGGTTTGAGTTCTATCTATGCCAGCCTTGTCCAGGATGAGAGGTAAGCAAGTCATCTCATATCTTGCACAGGGCCCATGCTCGGGACAATAGGCTAACAGTATCTTACCCTTTAGGTTTAACACCCCCCCAAACTGCCCCCACCAGGTCCAAAGCGCACCACCTGCTCAAGCCACAAGATGCGCTGTCAACCGAACTGGCATGGGCTTCGGCCTTCTTCCTAGTTACCCACAATACCCCATTAGACAAGAACAAAAACAACCAACCAGTTGTTTTCAGAGCCTGGGATTTTACCCGAACCTTAACACCGGTAATCTTGCTCCTTCTCCTCCTCCTCACTGCCGGCCTGCTCGTCTCGTTAGGAAACGAGGAAACGTGGCCAATCACTCAAGCCCGGGCCCACACACATGCCATATCTGCGGGATACGATGTAAACGCCCAGCGGACTTGAATCGGCACCTAATGACAGCTAGAAAGCATCTTACTCCGCAGGGACCGATTTGCCCAGAGCGCGGCTGCAAATATACCTCGAGATTTACCCGGGTTGATAATTTCAGGGCTCATTACAGGAAACTGCACGGAAAGAGCAGTGATGAGATAGATTGGTTTATTCAAGAGTGGAAAGATCAAGGAAGCCCATAGTCCCTTAGTAGGGGTGGGCGCTGTAGTGTGGTATGGGGACGCGGGGGTGGGGGGGTGCGGCAACAGAGGACCGTGGTGTTTGGCAAAGACAGACAGTGATAGAACATGAGGAAGGTTAGGAGGAGTGAGGAGTGAGTGATTGTGCATCCCTCTAGAGGGGTTCGGAACAGCGAGGAGTAGGAGCGTAAGTCAGCAACAAAACCTAATGCCAAAGTACCAGTTACTACAGTATCTGGGGGGCATGGGTCACGTGACTGCGGCTCATCGGTCGAGGTTTTTCCCAGATGTCAGTTTTGTGTGGTGGGGTGGTTGCTTTCAAGGGTTCTAGTGGCGTATCTTGTGTCCTATGTGTGGTTGTTTTTTGGGGCTGTTTCTTGGCGGTTTGTGTCGTATGATATATCATTGTGTATATTATGTGGAGGTAGCTGCTGGCAGCCATGTTTCTTTCCGAAAACCAATCAACTCCATTCTCTTTTATATAATATTCTGATAACACAACTAAGTGATTTATGATACCTTTCCTTCCCTTGGCACTTGTTGATTTTCCCCAAATAGTTGAGTACCACTCCTGACGGAGAACATAAACTCACTATTAATAAATATCCCTGCAAGACCAATATAAAATTCACACTCCTATCCCAACCACATTCCTGCACCCTCATCCATTCATCCCTTCTTGCAACAGCCTTCACATACCCTTCGCCCTTCCTTACATGTAAATAGAGGCACCACCAAGTCTACCTATTACATCTGCATAAAGCTAAGGGGGAGAAAGTGAGAAAGTTGAGGGACAGCTAAACCGACGATCCTTGAGAAAATGGTGACCATGGAAACTTTTCCCTGAACCATCACAGCTCTGGAATGAGAGAACCTACTGACACTATTCCCATAGCTTCGACAATGGACCGTAATTCACGACGCTCCTCCATCGGCTCTAACCGATTTTAGGCACTGTATCGTTAACTCTACTATCTACCACTAGAATACACAGCCTCATTCGGGGGACAGAGGGGTTTGAGAAAGCTCTCATTCATTTAAGATACATCTTCAATCTGTGCGCCAGTGCTTATAGCCTGTCCGTCCGTGATATTCTTGTTCAAGCCATTAACCTGATGCGAATATATCTGGCCTAATAACACCGCGAGTGATAGTCTATGATGGCAAGAACTATGTGGTTGCGTGTCGCTCCCCTGAGGTGTCACCGCACTTTATTGACTGTAAGAGGGCGTCTAGTGCCCCATACAGCAGGATACCGCTGTAACTCTTTTTTTTTCGATCCTTCCCACCCCTACCCGGGCACTTGGGTGCCGTATCTTTTGGTATCATACAGACCGGATCAGAGATAAGGGTAGCTAAGTCAGCTAGAGGACAAGAGACACCTAAATCACACTATCTCGGACAAACAGTGAAAGACAATTAGGCAGACCCATCTAGGGCGAACTTAAGGTTTACTCCAAGAAATGGCAGGATGTCAACACCTGAATAAGTACTGGTCTACAATTGGGTCATGTAGGGTATTGCTCGCGCGGTGGCCATGATAATAAGCTGCGGGCATACGGCACAGTATCATACATATCATACACCTATTTATAGACCGTGATCCCAAGCAGCCAGTCCGGCCATGGTTTTCAAAAGCCCGGTCAGTCCGGTGGAGTGTTGGCACGAGAGGTGAACCCGCCCGATGCCCAGGTAATCAGAAGATATCTACGAACAGCCTGCAGACTTTCCACTGTCAATCGCTGGGAAAATTGTATTTTTTGTAGTTGCTATCATACAAAATTTAATATTGAAGAACAGGGGAAACGAGAGCAACATGCTCCAAGTTCTATAGATTTCGCTTGAGACAAACATATCTCATCTACCGATCAACCACCATGACCCCCACATCTGCTCAGCCCTTATACTGTCCTCCAGACACGCTATACTATTCTTCACAACTCTATAACAGCCCCTGGCGAATATGTTTTTGACACAATTATTTTGTTATGAACAATTGGTCCCGTCAAATAACAAAATATTTCTTAGTAATGAAACACGAATGATCATTTGAAACATCCCCCCGTGAGTGACCCAGGTGGGGCCCTGCTCCGGCTTTGAAAAGCCGGACGGGCTGGCCGCTTGGGTTCAATGTTCATACCAGGGAACCAAAGTCGATGATTCAAAGCCCGAACCCTTACCGACTTTATTCTTAAATAACGGAACATCCATTGGGTTTATTTCTCCCTAACTACCACAGTTATAGAGCTCTTCACTAAGCATAACTACAGTATGATATAAATCTCATTTAAATCCCAAATTTCAACCCTAGCCCTGGAATTCTTGAAACTGTTATGTTCAGGATTCACCGATAAGTCCCTAGTTTGGCTTTCACCTACACCTCAATTGGCCCCACCAATGCTACTAGCTATCTTAACTCCCCAGCAGCTGACTCTTTTCCGTTAGTTGCGATGAGCGATTGAACCTGTACAAGTGTGTGCCTTCCAACATCCCTTCCGGTATGACATTGACGCAACCCATAATCCCGTGTAATGCAACAGCATTATCATGTCCGATCGCTCGTTATCCGACTTTCTAAGCCTGTGTCATCCCCCTATTCCGTGCGTTGACCCTTACCCCATTGCCATTGTAGCCGATAATAAATTATGATCTGTCTCGTGAGTACCCTTAATGGAATAAGCCCATTGTGGGATGTAAGTATTAGTATTAGGTTAGGGCACAGTAAGGGCTGATTTCCTAGGAGAGCTGCTTTGGGTAACACGCACAGGTGGACAGTTAGCCACCAAAACATGTATTTAGCAGAGCTTCGTTCTTTCCATTCTTTCCGAGTGATCTTTCTTCTGTGGACAGATCGAACAACCAACACGCACTCTTTTTTTTTTTATCATCCTCCGCTTTTTGTTAAGCCCACTCAAGCTCCATCACCGGGTGACAGTTCCGCCTGCGCTCCGACTATTCGCCATCAACCGGAACATCAAAAATCAGGATGCTATACTACAGTCTTATGTAAAATCTTCCCTTCCAAAAGACTAGCAGGTTCACCCCAAAGTTGATGTCAGTCTTGGGCCAAAGTAATTTCCTATAAGCTTACCCGGCTACACTTGGAATTGATATATAAAACAAAGAAACTCAGATACCTACTCCCACCGGTAATTAGAATCTTCTCTAGGCTTTTCGAAAACTCCATACTTTTTATCCATGTCGGTGTTGTAGGAATTAATGGGGTTTTAGATAAATGGCGCTCGCTTTCTAGCTTGGTAATACTCAGTCAACATTACCGTATCATATTATTGAGACTAATTGTTTTTTCCATCTACTTTTACCATATCAACATTTCTGGTGATGCTGTTGGTCTGGATCTTGCTAGTATTGAGCAAGTGGCAGAAATACCTAATTTGAAGTTACTCTTATACAGGTAGCCCATATGCGAAAATAGTTAATGAATCAATATCCAAATTCATGTACCTAAGCACTTTTTCATGCGGGCGAGCGGGTGGCGGTACGGTCTCTCTTCCCCTATATGTGTTGTATAACCGATGTGAAAACATCTCTAGTTGTTGAAACGTTGGCTGACACCAGGTGGGTGCTGAAATCTTTTGCATCAGAGCCCTGCAATCCGCACCCGGCAGCTGGAAATGGGTTCGTATGACTCAAGCCTGATACCCCCCCGTAGATTCTATGGGGTCGTAATATACTGTCTATATAGCGTTTTACTCAAACCCAATCCTCCAACCCTTTCCCAAACTGTTCTAATAGCAACACAAATCCATGTTTGGAGTCCCAATATCTTATGCCCTTGTCCTCACTTTTCCACTTTCCCAAACATACCCAGATATAGCTCTCTACCTAGTCCCGGCGCAATTCCTGCAGTTTTCAAGTACAAATCAAGAAATGGAACGATAGAGCGGGATTGCTTCTGGTGTAGGGGTTGTTACAACAAAAACATAGTATAGATGTTGTAGACACTATTTTAGTCTAAATTTCGTAGACTTTTAAGCAAATATAAAGCCACTACCCGAAAGTCTTGGTGACTGGACACCTTTACACCAAAATCATGTTTTTTAACTAGCCCCCTATACCGAACCTACGCAGAAAACTTTCCAAAAAACCATCCGAGTTGTTGTAGATGCATGCAAAGATTATCCTTTACCAGTTTACAGAGTTCCTGGATGTTTCTCTATTGGGTTATGGCTCATCAAAGATTGAAACCTTGCTCCGAGGGTGGGTTGCTGGGGCAATTATCTTAGCAGATTGGTGATAATGACACTGATCCCAAGCGGCCAGTCCGTCTGGCTTTGAGTACGACCGGACTGACCCAGGCTTTTCCAGGGACGACCGGGCCGGACTGTGGGAAAGCGGCTTTTCCAAACCAACGCCGGGCCCGGCCTGGGTCACCTGCAGGCCGATGTTTCAAGCAATCACTTGTGTTTCATCACTAAGAATATTTTATTATTCAACAGGATTGACTTTTTATAAAATCACGGGGTTAATATTGTGCGTGGACAAAATTAAGCGGAGAACGACAACGACAACGGACACACAATTTGCCCGGTGATGACAACCCTCATACATTCAACCACTTCAACATCAACCAACAAAAATAATAAAAAATAATATAAATACATAGCAGTAATCAGTACTTAGTATACCATCCATCAGTCTTAATAATTGCTTCTACCCTATTCACCATAGATCCTGCTAGAGTATCAAAAACCTTTGAATCAAGAAGTTCCCAACAATGAGTGATTGCCTCTTCAATTGTTTTTTTGACCACATTCTCAGGGCCCTTCATGAGATGGAGATCAGGATAGTGCTTAGAAAGCTTATCCTTAATCAGAGACCAGATATTCTCAACCAGATCGAGATCCGGTGAATAGGGAGGAATTTCCAGTAGTGTAATTCCATGCTGTCTGAACCACCTCATGAAGGGCAAGTGAGTTTTAGCATTGTCAATGATTAAAAAGACCTCCTCTTTTCCAGACTCTTTCTTAATATCCTCCCATATTCCTACAAAGTCATATTGAGCATAAGTCTCAATAATTGACTTTCCAGTAACCCCACCACCAGTAGAAGAAGGATCAGGAAAAACAGGAAGAAAACAACCATACTTTTGGCCATAAAAAAACCCAGCCATCATTTGGCTAACCTTTCTCTCTCCCCTCCTAGGAGTTTCCTCAACACAGTGCTTATTCCACTTCTCTTTAGGATATCTAAATATCCACTTTCTCCTTCTTTCCTTTCCTTTCTCAATGGTCACCTCATCTCTCCACATTTCCTTTCTTCTCCACATATTCTTTGTCCAATGCCTATGAGCAAAGGCCCATTTCAATCTCCTCTCAGCAAGAGCTTCATCAAGATATACCCTTTCTTGTGCTACCNGTTATGGGACGCAACTCTCGAAATCTCGCTAATGACGTGCGGGCCCCATAAGGGGGCCGGAGGGGGGTGTTGGCACTCCGGTAAATTGAGGGTCTGTGCGCAGTTACCCTACCGTGGGTCTGTGCACATGTCTCGGATTTCCATGTGCCTAACAGAAGTCTTAGGATGTCTTCCTCTGCCCTCTTTCTCCTCTCCCTCTTGATCTCCTCTTACTACTGTGTCACTAACAGTACTAAGAGGGATGTTGAGTTTGTGGGAAATGTCTGTCAAGGGCATGCCTCCTTCATGCAAACCATACACCCTCCCTCTTGTCCATTGACTGAGATGCTTAGAAGGAATAGATTTTTTAGGATGACTGCGAAGAACAGGAGCCATTATTTCTCAGAATAAAAAAAGAGAGGGTACTATGGGGTATGGGTTGGGTGGTAATGATCTTTGTGGTGGGGCTATTGTGCGAGGTTGTCCAGGAGCAATCGGTTGTCATGTCCCCTGGCACCTCCACTTAATTTTGTCCACGCACATTACATATCCCTGAGGTGATTAGAGAGTTGTGTAAGAAATGGTATAGAGTGTCTTAAGGTCAGACAGTATATTTGGGTATCGTGGTGGCTCATCGGTGGATGACACAGGTTCGTCTTAAGCGAAGCGCCAAAGGCATGTTGCTCCTATTATCCTATTCCGAGTGACTAAAAATGGAAAGCCCGCAGGCAGTCAATAGATACGGTATCTTCGGATTGCCTGGGCATCTGGTGGCTTTGCCTGGCACCTGCCGGCTTTGGCCGAGGTTGTGCCAAGACTCGACCCAGCGGTTGCCTGAGCGCCGCCGGGCTTTGGCGGCCGTCAGAATTCGACCGGACTGACCCAGGCTTTTCAAAACCAAGGCCGGGCTGGACGCTTGGGATCACTGAGTACGGCCAGTCTGTGGGAAAGTGGCTTTTCCAAACCAAAGCCGGGCTCGGCCTGCCGATGTTTCAAGGGATCACTCGTGTTTCACCACCAAGAAACATCTCACCACCCAACAGGACCCACTGTTTACAAAACCACATGGATAATACATATTCACCCAGGGTGGCTAGAGAGTTGTGTGAAGAATAGTGTAGAGTGTCGTGAGGTAGGATAGTATAATTAGGTACAGCGGTGGATCATCGGTGGATGTCATACATTTTCCTTAAGCGAGATCTGTAGTACCAGGGGCACGATGCTCCTGTTATCCTATTCCGAGTGATTAAAAGTGGGGAGCCTGTAGGCTGTCTATAGATACCTCTAGACCACCCGGGCATCTGGCGGCTTTACTTAGGCATCTGGTGGCTCTAACCTGGGTTGCGCCAAGACTCGACCCGGCGGTTGCCTGGGCACCCCCGGGCTTTGGCGGTCGCGGAGAATTTCGACCGGACTGACCCAGGCTTTTCAAACCAAGGCCGGGCTGGCTGGACTGCGGACTGGCCGCTTAGGATCACTGGATGACAACGACTCCCAAGCGATGGTACAACTTTCCAAGCTTGAGGGACCTTCAACTGTTGACAGATCTACTCCAGACTAACCATGAGATATTACACAGATAAAATGACCTTACATCAGGAACTTTGGAAAAGGAGATCCAGTTTTAAATGAGATACTAACAATTGAAAATTGAGGTTTTTGCTCATCTTTGGTGCGAAAAAGGTGCAATCACCAAGACTTTCGGGCACAGGCTTTAGGTACAGGCTAAAAGTGGCTCACTCATTCAAGAATCTGGTTTTGAACATAGCGTGTGATGATAGTTTTAGATGAAACACTTACTGTATGGTGCCTGGTTGCGATTTCCTGGTTCTTGAATACCCTTGCTCTCCGCAGAGGGTAAAAGTGCACCATCTTCGAACAGACTACGGAATAAGTGTCCTTATTAGTTAACCTATCCATATTTCCCAGAAAAGGTGAGCGGCATCGCATAAGCTACCAGTGCCTCTCATGTGAGTACTTGCAATGAATTTGATTCCTCTCACCTACAACTAAGTTGGATAGAATAGTAATAATTAACTTTATGTACTAGTTGTCTAGCCCGGTGCTCCTCTCATACTCACAGGTTATGAGATTATGTATGCAATAAACACTAGATTCTAAAAATAGAGAAACTCAAAAAAGAATCCATCATTCGCGAGGTGGTTGTAGCAATACTTTACCAGTTAAATAGCAACGTTGCTTACACTGTAGGAAGTGGCAAACCACTTCAAGTGGTGAATACAATATCACTTCCTTCTTGGCAACGCTGCATCACCGGAGGCACGTCCGCTGCCCACAGATTTTTTGTTTCTAGTTTTTAGCTCTTATATCATACTTGATAAAGTGCCGAGGGTGATAGGGTAGCGAGAACTAGCACCTCGCTTAGAGGAGATATTGTATGATATCATACTTAATTTGAAAAGCGCTGACAAATCCGAGCGAGGCTGCTGTTATTGCTACCCTATCTCTCCCGGCACCCTAGTCTGTATACTAGGGGGTGAGCATAAGTGAGGCAAAATCGGTACTTAACTGGATTTTAACCGACCAAGGTTTGGTGAATGTAACCATAGAAACAGCCAATCTATGATACCGTACCGACTCCCAGCGGCTATTATCTCCAAATGACCTTTAGTTTCCAACTTTGTGACGACTTTGGACCCTAACCACCAGAGCAAGGATTTGGATAGTTCCCGTTTTTAATAAATTATCCGAGTGCTTGTTCGGTACCGTACTCGTCCCGGGAAAAATCAGAACACAAGATTCCCAAGATTTACGACAAAAATTCTATACATATCTAAACGCCCATCCAAACTCACGACTCGTATTTTTGGATACTTCATGCTCTGGATGAGTCCTTCCGGAGGTGATTATGAACACCATTACACGTGCCTGGCATAATAAACCTGAATAGAGGGAGCACAATTTGCACGCCGAATTATCCGTGCCCATATGAGCGCCTGGGCTATAGATTCGGGCTCAAATGTTCGGTTTCATTATACGGTTACATGCAAAGAGGGCTCCCGGTGACCGAGCCATTGGGGGGGTTGGATTGGGGCTTCTGAAAGTAGAGATTCAACGGGAGTTATCCGGATTTTCGCATTAAAGTGACCATAATACCGGCACTGATACAATTCGGAAGTCTCTTACTCGGGTAATACGATCGGTTAATGCTACCGGGTTTTCATTTCCCCTACAAGCCCTATATTGTAACTCCCCAGTTCGAAAAACGCGTCACACCCCTCCTATCATTTTTTGATGCTCCTCCTTCCCCCCCACACTAGCTATGATATCATAATTATCATATCCGTACCGGCACGTGAACAGTATTTTCGCAGGGACAGCGCGTTGCATAAGGTTGCGTGGTGCTTGACATATGGAACAAACCTTGCAGACAACCGGCATCAACATTCAAAATTGATGAGAGAATACTCTTCAATCTCATCAACTCTATGTTTTTGGTCGGGTAATCATTCGGCAAAAGATACAGATTTTGTGCGAACAAATGCCAATACAAGCAGAGTTGGTTTTAAGTGTCTAGCAAAATGTAGCTTAGTGTGCCGTAATCACGGATGGACAAGGGTCGGTGTCAGGAAACCCATTCGCTACTAGCCAATCGACGATTCTCAGGAGAGAATACCATCAATGCTTTTTTTATGCCATCCAAAGGCATTATTTCACCCACACTCGAGAAAATACGATGCTCCAACTTCTCAACAAGAAAGCGCTACTACGAAAAGCTCGAATTTTTTTCTTTCCGGCTACTTCTTTAAGGGCCTATTTGGCACGCATCATACCAATAAAAATATATTATCGTGATATCTTTGAAAATAGCATATTCCCTATCAAAAGCAATCCAACTTTAGCAAAAAAACTAATGGGTAGACAACAGATGCCCTCCATTCATTCTGAGGGAAATAGAAGGCAACATGGGTAAGGAAAAACAGCGTTATGTAAAACCTTGCAGGACGGCGGGTGAAATATTTCCCAACATCACAACTTTCCTTATCCCTCAGCATTTTTGGCCTTCTACTGTTTGCCCCTTCCCACAGAACAGGTAGAGAAGCACCCACTATCCAGCTATCATTAATTATTTCCTAGAGTTGGCTTGCCTTTGGTATCAGGAAGTATCTTGTTGTCAAAAATGTCGCAATATACTTTTATTGTATTGTGGGAAACGATCCTTAAAAGTAGACTGGATCCAAGGGTATTTATGATACAGACACTTTCTTTTTTCTTTTTAATTCTTGGAGACATATGAAGTACAGTGAAATTATATGATCTGTGTAAAACACCATTTCTTGTGGGGCCGAACAAGGTACCTTTAATAAGTACAGTGCCAGTATGGTGTCAACACATCTTAGAATGTCTAGCCAGTACTTTCCTAAAACGGATATTTACCGACGAATTTTAAGAGCACGGCATCTATAATATAACATTATGTTTTTATGGTTAAAAAAAATCCTAACTTTAGCAGCGTTCCTCTGCTGATTTTTGGTGGCGAGGGGTTGACGTGAGTACAGTACAGTACCTCCTAAATCATGATTGGCGCCCTCATTATTATAGTATTGGAGTGCAAGGCAAAGACTGAAACCGAGATGGCGCCTGTATTATCCTTTTAACCGCCGAGACTTTCCAACTCTGCTTACAATCTGGAACACTACCGGTAGCCTATCCGAGGGACGGTGACCACATCTCCTATAATACTCGTTACAGGCAAAAAGTACTCGTACACTCACACCCCGCTGTCCCCGCCGATGGCCAAAGCCCGAAGAATCTGTCCGGGACAGCGAGTGATCCGGGACAATAGGTTAGGTTTTGGTGCAAAGAAATTCAGAATTCACCTAAGTTTGATACGAGATAGCGAGGTATTCGGTTTAGCGTGATCCGGGATAGCGGGGGGCGAGTGTATTCGGTATCAGGGATTCGCCAGGGGTTAGCAAAATACAGGTATATATCAAAAAGTCCGTGCGTATCCAACCATACAAACTTACAGCCCGTGTTATCGAATGCTTCTGGCCTGCTACAAGTACAGCAATCTTGCATCCTACAAGTACGGCAATCTTGCCTTAATTCCTTTCTGCCACAGTCGTGACGAGGAGCAAATATTGCGGTGTTCTATCCCGGCTACCGGTGCTAAACAGGTCAGTGTGATAGATCGAGAACTAGGGGGGAAAGTTTCAGCGGTTTAAGGGATAGGTGAGATCTAAGATCGGTATGGAAAAATGATAGAACAAGTAGCATGCCCTCGGCAGGGTTGTGCTAGACACCTAAAACCCGCTTCGCCCGCCTACCACAAGCACGATAACTGCCCGCGCAACACCGGGCAATCCTACCGGAGGTTTTTTCATTGGTTTAGGGGGATTAGGAGATAGGAATAGAGCTCTCCTTTAAACATCCTACTCGCTTCCAGTGACAAGCAATCTTCTGTGATTGAAGCGATATCTTTCTTCCTTCAGCCTTAAGACTTTGTTGATCAAAAGAAAATCACGTGATTTATCTAGCAATGGGCCGCACAAGTGGCCGAGTAGCCGAGTTGAATACAGGTATTGGACACCCACATACCGTAGTGATCGCCGAACCAATGAGCCCATATTCCATGGTGCCGGTAGTTGGGAATTACTGTACTCAGTACAGTACACACAGCACAAAAAAGCAATTGCTATACTTCTTTTTTTATTTTTTTATTTTATTTTAACTTGTTGTGGTACTAGTATGTGTCTTAGCTGAGCGCATTGGCCCATCATAGTCGACTGCCGTCGCCCCGTCCAGCCTCGTCTTTTGTCGTCCTGACCCCGTCTTGGACGGACTGGACGACTGGAACCACTGAATTTAAGGTCTGTTGTATTCCTAGCCCGGCCTGGTGTGGAGGGGTGAAACTCGGTTTTCTACAGGCTGGTTCCCCCCTTCATCCGAAGAGGGTAATTTTGAACCTCTTATCGTGAGCTTGGTGGTAATTGTTCTTGCGGTATCCCCAAAAGCAGCCAAAATATGTATAAAAAAAAAATAGTACATTGAATAATTTTACACTCTTGACATACCGGCACAACAAAAATCTGACGGGAGGGAGTGATCCTACTTATGAGTCAGCCAAGACTGTTAAGGAAGTAGCATTCGCAAATGCTAAAAATTAAAATAATTGTCCTTTTGTTTAAGACTGCTTTTTTTTTCTTTTTCCGAAAAAAATAAAAGAGTGCTTTTTGATTTGCTTCTCATCATTCTGTGGGAAAAGACATTCCAACGGCGGATGTGTTTTAGTGTCGGTGAGATCAAAGCTTGATCAGACAGGCGAAAGCATTTACGAGTTGATCCCTGTCGTGGATGGCATTTTGGTATGATATCCTCCGCTGCCTGACCTGGTCCGTGAGCCCAAGTATTTTATAATAAAACCCCTCGTTACTTAGCTCTTAAAAAATCCATCAACCACCTCTACTCTAGAGTTCTTCCTCTCTACCACCCCAAGTCGCGAGAACGGAGAATGCCTCAATTTATTCATAACCAGCACAACCTTCTAGAGGGGAACTCGGATTTCCACCAAAGTCATCAGAATGACAGAGACTTTCGCATCCACGATTATGGCAATAGTGGCCTAGACCTAGGCGGAGCTATCCTTCTTAATGCTGGGTACCGGCGCAATAGTCTTGAGCCGCCTTCGCAGTCCGGTAGCCCCGACCCAGGGAGCGGTACAGGACCAACCACATACCCGAGTCTTACGAGTTTGAGCAGTATCAATACCGGCGTTACGCGGGGTGGCGGGTGGGAAAACTGGCTCGCATGGGTTAACCATATATCACCCTTTCAATCCAATGGCCCCTCAAACTACGGCTACCAGGTCCAAAGGGCATCTCCTCAAGCTACTGGATACCCTATCAGCCAAACTGGCAGCTACTTGGGCCTTAGTCTCAACAATCCACAATTTTCCATTACACAAGAGCAACCACCCAGTGGTGTCCAAAGCCAGGAATTTTACCCAAACCTCGGCAATGGCAATCGTGTGCCTTCACCTCTTCCTGCTCCCAGCAGCTCTGCGTGCCGTGCCAGAAAACGGGGTATTGTGGCCGATTGCTCAAGCCCGGGCCCTCATACATGCCATATGTGCGGGATAAAGTGTTGGCGCCCAGCGGACTTGAACCGACACCTAAAGACAGCTGGGGTGCATGGTGACCCAGATGGGCCGGTTTGTCCAGAGCCCGGCTGCAGATATACCAAGAGGTTTTCGAGACTTGATAATTTCAAGGCTCATTATAAAAGGCTGCGTAGAAAGAGCAATAATGAGGCAGATATGTTTATTCAACAGTGGAAAGCTCGGGGCGGGACTTAAGTCCGTGGAGGAGGTGGATGCCATGCCACAATGTGGTTATGTGGCGGTGATGGAGGGGGGGTGTTTGACGGAGATAGGCAATGATGGAGTAAGGGCAGGGTGTCGGGGAGGGAGGAGTGAGTCTTTGTGGGTCTCCTGGGGGGGGTTGAGTAACGGAGCGTGGGGGTGCGTGATATCATGGTAACAAAATCTTATGTCAAGGGATTATAGTAGATACTACCAATATCTGAGGGGGGGAATGAAGAGCACAATGTCATGATACTGTAACGACTTGGCAGTGAAGGTTTGCCCAAGTCATTAGCCTTATATATCCTCAGGGCGAAGCCCTAATAATGCCGCCTCAATCTGGGGCAAGTGTAGATTAAGTTTGGAAATAAGGTTTGGTTCGGCAGACGGTCAAAATTCAAGCAAGATTCCATCCCAGCTACAGAAGAGTTTGAAAAACCACAACAGAATCCTATAGCCGCTCTTGTGAGTATTTCCGGTTCAGCATTGTTTGGTGCGTATTTAGTAACACAGGAAACCTCAGCCAAGTGTGTTGTAATTGCCTTGTATTATTCTGCATACATAATAATAATAATTATAATATATTATAATAGTATCCTTTCTAGGGCAAGAGTATTTAGAGTCACCAAGATCACAAAAATGGGCAAGCTGTATTGCCTGATTTCAGGTCAAACAAGTGATTCCTCTAGGGTCCTGAAAAATCAATAGACAAAGAGAGTAGGAGCGTAGAGAAGGAACGTAATGGAGTTTATGAACAGCCACACGCAAACATGAATATTCTTCCTTGCTCCTTCCGAATATTCTTCCTCTCTGGTCTGCGGTGATCTCCCTCTCTTCCTATCCCCCACCCGCACGTGTCATCAAGTACCTTTTAATAGCACACTTCTAACAATGTCTGCAAGTTGGTGATGAAGAGACTAGACTTCAGGATCACAAAGCTCCTGGCAGGTTACTGTGTCCTAACACAGGTTAGACACCATAGCAGCATTCAAGAAGTTCCGGCATAAGGATTTATGTATACCCATTCCCCTCTCCCCAATCATGCCAGAAACCGCCTTCCCTGTACTGTAGTATCATATGATATTATGATAATATGATAGTTTCACTAATGTAGTTGGCTTATTCACAAGAATTCTGGTTATGTTTGTCTTATGTTCTGTGTGGGGTTGTCCTGACAATGGCCCATGGCAATTTATATCACGCACAAAACTTCTGATAATTTTATTTCCTTCTAAAAGCCAGCCAACTCCACCCTCTTTCGCGTAGCCAAATAATTGGGTGCTTCGATCGCTCCCCTTTAACACTTGTCAGTTTTCCCGCGTCTGTTAGGTGCTGCTCCTAACCAAGAAAAAACACATTGTTAACAAATCTTTAGACTTTACGGTTACAAAACTTCACGCCCCATTCCCATGAGCTCCCCTACGTCCCCGTTTGTTTTCCTCTTCTTACAATATTAGTCACAAACCTATCAACCCTCCTACAGGTAAAGAGGAATCACCGCATCTACCTATTGCGCTTCCACAAACCAAATACAAAACGCCAGAGGGCTATTCTAGCCCTCATTTCTGGCGAGCCGGTAAAAATTCTACCCGAGGAGAGATCGGGGGAGCTTCAAAGCAAATTAATCGACCTAAAAATGGAGCCCAATAGCTCCGAAGGGCAAACAAGCTCGGGGAGAGTGGGTCTGGGAGCCAGAATATGATATGATAAAAACTAGGAGGCGAGTCGAGAGGAGAAAAAGAGACCTGATGCTTGCTAGTTTAATGACCCAGGCGGCATCTACTTGCCCATTCCAAAAGTATCCTGAAATCTTGGCGCAGCCCCACGTGCTGAGGGAAACCTTAAACCAGAGCCATGTGTCGCCGCCACCTTTGTGTCCTGCATACTCCACTCTAAACCCCTATAACTCACCCAAAGTTAATACTTTTTAAGCACCTTTCAATACAGTAAATCTGCAGTCCATTTTGTATCGAAGTATAGAGATAAAGCTACAATGGAAGCTGCTATTGAGGAACCTTAGAAGCTCAAAGATGGGCATTCTTGGTGCAGGAATTGCCTGGGTTAAAGAGCTCCCCCACTACCGAAACGGTGCCAAATTTTCCGGATACTTGTGGAATGGGCAAGAACAGATATCATACTTCCAGAGCGACAACACCTTGCCGACAACAGACTAATGAAATGTAAAAAACTCCCGTCTGATCGAGGGCTCCCGCAGGACATGTTCATGCTATAACCAACACAATAACTAACGGTATGTTGTTCCTACACTAGTTCGTGCATTCATGCACCACTAGTTTTACTGACCGTCCGTGCTATCCTAGCCTGCTAGGAATTAACGCACTCACGGGTATACGGTAGTCTGTCACCACAACTTATCACCCGTGCATTTGTTTGGGAAACCAGAAGTGTTTGTCGTATAGATCGGCTGAGGAAAAACCCCTCAGTGCAACTCAGAAGACCACGTGGGCCTTGCGCAGCGAGAGGGGGGATTGGGGAACCATCCCGGGCTCAAAGGCGCGAGACGAGGGGTTGAAGAGTAAGGTAGAAAGAGCAGATTCAGAGATAAGAAAGACGAGTACGAGGACCGATGAGATTGAACGGGTATTGGCCGGCCTTCCAAACATGAAGGGGGAGAATGGACGTTATCCCTTGCATGCGGATTCACCTTAGAATCACCTTTTTCGTAAATTCCGGTATTTCCACTTTCTATAGGTAGTATCCTCCCCTCCCAGTAAATTGTGGATAGATGGAGAGATAAATTGGGTGTTGTCGCGCTACACTAGGTGGGATCCTGGGGGTGCTGTTCATGTAAATTTATTATCTAACATGATTATAACGATCCTTGTTCGAAACCAATGAGCATTCTATGAAAGTTTCCATGCATCTATCATACACGCTCGTATCTATAAACTCGGACCTACCACCTACCTATTCGCGATGCCATGAATGCAGGTTGCCCGCCGCCAAACACCCAGACCGCCCCAGTGCGATACCCAAAATCACAACCTCCCCTTCTCTCACCTTTCTCCAGCGACCTCATTCCTCTCTCCCCATGCTTACAATACAACCCACCGGCCTGTTCCTTATACAGGTAGGCATGTATTGTATTTAAGTTATAATACCTTGTTCAACACTGTTCGCCTCATTTGGACATTTCTGGCTCCTAGGTAGACATAGTGAGTCATATGCTATTACCGTGTTGTAAACTAGAGGCTAAAATACATCATTTAGTAATACGGGAGAACGAGAATGATGGTAATGGGTAGGATGGGAACAGGAGCAGAGAGCTCAGAATCAGGAATTTCAATAGAAGTTATCGAGAAAGATACCGGGAGAACTTGTTCGTATTTATCGCCCATGGTGATCACCGGAGCCCACCGGTAGTCATCAAATAGCTCCTAGGGGTAATGCGAGTGCACTCCCCATGTGCACAGCGGGGTGAGCACAAATCCCATAGAAACTATCTGGATATTCATGTGACTTGCAGTGTTTCTAACCGTCAAGTTTGCCCGCCTTTGAACTATGGCGGACCCTGGGAGATGGTGTGTCCTTTTTGGAGCGCCCGAACGCCCTACTAGATAAGAGCCAAAAGAACTATTTATTCGGATGACCTTTGTGAGGCGGTAAACTCTACCAATTAGCCACCGCCCCCGGCGTTCTATTGCCGACCTTCATGTCATATTACTTGGCCAAAAAACGTCCCTCCAAAGTTGGCTTTTTAAATACCACTTGGGAGTACGTTCTGCTTGTAACCCCACTTGACTTGGGCTCCATATCTTCCTTCTCTTAGTAAGTACATTACTATCTCTTAGAGGTAGGGGGGTTGGTCACACCTTACCGGTAGTTGGGGAGCGTCCCAAAAGGCCCGTCATTACTAGAAGTAGCAGATAAAATATGATACTTCTTGGTTTCTAAACAGAAGGCTTATCCAGAATTTAAACTTCCAGGTTCTCTACACCAGCATATCCACTCCACTTGCCCGCTTACTTCTTGGAGAGATAAATTCATAAAATTTAATGATGAAACGTCACTTGTGGCTCCCCACTCTGTCCTGCCCTGTGGGACCTGCCGCCCGATCCAAAGACGGCAAACCTAAGATATCAATGCCCTAGGCAGATAGCCAGAGGCCATCTAGCCCCCTCCTAAACTCTTAGTGTCCCCCCGACCCCACCCGGCCCACTGACCTGTGTGATCACTACATATATGCAGCAGAAATATGGTAAATTCTTTTTT
Source organism: Tuber brumale (assembly GCA_014065205.1). NCBI lineage: Eukaryota > Fungi > Ascomycota > Pezizomycetes > Pezizales > Tuberaceae > Tuber > Tuber brumale. The sequence continues at coordinate 400,167 of JACCEG010000023.1, read as the reverse complement.
TCCTTCGACAAATAGAACCTAAGATACTAAGCGAGCGTGTGATAAGATATTTTGGGTCAAGAACGGAATTTATGAGTTTCACATCCTTTCCGGTACCTTGTGTAGTGTGCGGTACAACCTACAGAAGATGTTCAATCTGCTCAGCGACACAGCTACCTTAATAATTGGAATAATTGAGAATCTCGCTAGGAAACTGGCGTCGTGCTTCTCGGTAAGGTGTGCTCAGCCCTCCCCCTATTTGAACGAACTAAGGGCTGAAAGAGAATGCTCTCGCCAGCTTTTCTCCTCTTAATCCAAAGGTGGGAATTCTTGACCTCTTCTAGTTATTTCTAATTATTCTAGCTCTTGTAGTACCGTATAATCTTGTGAAATCCACTATCTCCGGCCTGACGAAACACTAACTTGGGAAGGAATAGCGGTTGCTATATGCGGTATAGTGGGATCTGCCAAACCTCGCTAAATGGTGTCAGGCTTTGTTTAACCTCATAAGCTATTGTACAAGGTTTAGCTAATGGCCGGAGATAGTGGATTTCAAGAGATTATACGGTAATGGCTCCTACGCAGAGTATAGAAATCTCGGAGCCTACTCCACCGGACTGCGGTGGTTTATGCAGGTTCTGCTTTCAAGGCAGCCTCCATGCAGCCAATGTGCGAAAGCGAATCCTTTTAGAATAGTTTAGAAAGTCCGTGTCCAGCCTTAGAAGGTTGTCCTACCCTAGTCACAAAACGAAGGGACCGCTAGCCGACAGTGCGACAGCCCCAAAAAAAAAAAAGCAGGCTGAGTGCAGAGGAAGAAGCGAAGGTCCCTGTAAATGACCAACAAAAAACAACCGCTAACCGTCCAGATGCCGGAAGAGCCCCGCGCACACTCCAGTACTACCACTGGATTCCAGAGGTATTTGTGTACTACAATTTGAAGATTTTGAGCTTGATTAACTCAAGAAAATGCTTCGCACTTTCGCCCGCTAATGGAGTGACTGCTTATTTGTAATTATGAGGTTGGTTTCACACGTTTTCCCACGAGGCTGAGAATTTGTGATAAACCACCTCAACTCTCCAGCTCTTAGAAACCCCATAAACACCTGCGCTTTGGAAACTTTCCTCCTTACCCCTCCAAGTCGCGAAATACGGAAAATGTCTCGAACGAATCATAGCCAGCACAACTTTCCCGAAGGGAGCGCGAATATCCACCCAAGTCATCAGACCGACAGAGACCCTAGCTGCTATAGCGACAGCTACACATGTCTGAGGGCAATTACCTCTCCCGATGCAGGCGACTCGCACAGTATCCTTGATCCATCCTCATGGTCTAGCAGTCCCGATCCTGGTGGCGACATAGAGACCAACCAGCCAAACCCTCTAGATTGGAGCGGTATTATTGCCTTTCCCGAGGCCGGCAGGTAAGAGAAGTGGCTTGCGTCCTTCCGATTCTTCCCAAGTGCCTATAGTCCGTATTGTGGGCTAACAGTATATCACCGTGTTGAGCTAACAGTCCCTCAAATTTTCTCTACTCAAACGCATTTGCCACTGCAGATTACGACCCAGGCCCTGATACCCACGATCCTAAGCCCCTCAGCTGCCATGAGTGTAGCAAAAGCTTTGGGCGCTCAGCAGATTTGAAGAGGCACATGGACACAGCTAGGGTGCATAATCACCCGAAGGGGCCCGTTTGCCCAGTGCCCGGCTGCAAAAGTGTGGGGAGATTTACAAGGTTCGATAATTTCAAGGCTCATTATGTGAAGATGCACAGCAAGAGTTGGGATGAAGCGGAGAATTTTATCCAGGAGTGGAAGGCTCGAGAAGCCCTAGGCGGTTAGTAAGGGTGGGGGGTGATGTTTTGTGAGAGCAAGCGGGGATGGAGTATAAGCGGAAAATATCGAAGAGTGTTGATAGATCTCGCTACAGCGGGTTTGTGATAATAGAGCGCGAGGATGTGAGTTAGTGACAAAGCTCTATTTCAGGGTGTCAGACACTGCCAATGTCCAGAGGGGGGACCCAATAGCATCTTAGGCTCTGCAGCTGGAACCTCTGGTCAACAATCATAGTATATCACTCGCTATGCCGATCAAGAAGTCAGAAATGTTCAAACAAGGCAAACCACGTTGAACAAAAAATATCATAACTGAAATATGACACCTCAGGATGTCTACCCGTGTAGGGGGTAAGGCTAGTATGATATGTTGTGTCGCAGGCACGGGGAGAACACGCTATCGTCGGAGAAAGAAGGGAAAGAAATGGAGACTGTGTTTTTGGGCGTCGCGTTGGCGCGGGTTGGGTGTGGGGTGGTGGGGGGAGCAGAGGTTGCATACAGGTTATTTGGGGTGGGTAGGTTGTAAGTCCGGATGTGTAGAGCGTATATCATAGATACATGGGAGCTTTCTCTGAACCGTCGCTTGTTTCGAACGATGGCCTGAACCTGCGGAAATTACACAGCGCAGTGTAGTCAGTTACAAGGCTTGTACTCAGGAGCTACCAAGTCCTTACCATAAAAACTACATAATGGAGAATGACGTTAGGGCGTCCGGAATTTCCCTCCAGTGGTTAGGGGGGAAGAAACAGCGAGAAGATTCTCTATTTCAGCCCTCTTCATAGACAGTTAAAAGAAAATTATAATAAATCTTACTAGGAGCTGCAGCTCCAACGCCTCGCCGAGATTCCCAATTACTACAGTTCCCACTACATTTGTGTCGGTGTGTCGGTGGGCGGGCCTACATCTCCGACATCACCCCACACACAAGGAATTGCCTTTGTGCGAACCACATCGGATGCAAAAACACTGCACTCCAAAGACTGTTTTAGAAAGTGGTATTTCTAGAAGCACATGAATTGTAATCAAGGTTTTATTGTTCGAGATGTTCTACTAGCGATATATCATATCATACCCCTGTTATTCTGCACAGAAACTCGGACAACAATTTTCAAGAAAAATGAAAATGAAAATAAAAATGACATTAGAGCTCTATCCAGCGTGCCGTTCTATGTGCAGTCAGTCATCAGAAGTGTTTGTGCTGGGCTGTCGCACAGCTTTGGTGCGCGCTTAATTTTGCTAAAGAACCGTATCATACTAGGATCTGCGATCAGTCCAGCACCTCCCACGGGAATTAAATATGAATACATCAGATTCTTCAAGAAATAGGCCAATGAAACAAAACTCTTAATAGAACCATCTAATACTTACTTTTCCTTCTTTCTATAAACCTTAATTTTTAATTAAGTTAGTGTCTTAATATTATTATCCCAACTTCTGCGGTTCGCTGTCTCCGTTAACTCGCTAATCTCGGGATTCTGAGACAAAAGCCCTTAAGGAGGATTAGTGTTTTCTTGATATGGTATATAGCCTGAGTGGCTTGGCCATGTTGGATGTCATTAGCTGGCGCTTCGAACTTCGTTGCGTGCCAAGCCAGAAAACTTGGGTTGAGGCTGCGATTTACGGCGTGGTATTCGTGACAAGACGCAGATTGTGAATCGCAAGAGTCAATGCGGTACAGGTACATTAAAACTTCTTGAAATCCACTACCATCACCTCTGGCAAAGCGCTAGCTTGGAAAAAAATGGCGGCTACCCGATGCAGTATCGTATGATCTGTCAAATCTGGTTAACTGGTGCGCGGTTGTGCTTAATTTCATAGAGGATACAGAATGAGTACCAGTACTTCACAAGGCATAGCCACGGAGTTTGAGGGTGGTGGCAGGAGAGTGTGGATTTCGAGAGTTTTTTCGGTGCCGTATTGTGGCTGCGTTGCCCGAGTAAATGTTCTGCACGCCAAGATTGGTCGGCCCAAAGACATTCCTGGCCTTTTTCCCTGTCAATGGGGTGGCTATGAGTTTACCCGTCCGGTAAGACGTGGGTTGCACGAGTCCTGCCCCAAGGCTGAGCCTCCGTGATAAAATCCCACATCTTTTCAGCCCTGGGAACTCCACGGACCATCTGTTATACCAGCACACCACGGGACCCATCATCCCTATCATCCCAGACTGCAAAACACAGAAAATGCTTGGATATTTCAATAATTCCAGCAGCTTTAATAACATTACGATTGCTGATAATCGGTCAGAAATCCTCACCTGGTTATCTCCCTTGGACCCCCGAACACGGCACCAGGAGATTCAAACTCGGCGTGTTGGGAGTGTGGGGGATCGGCTCCTGCAGACCGACCGATTTCAGAGCTGGTGCGGTAGCGGTAGCGGTAGTGGGTCCGAGAATGCAACACTATTTTTCTATGGTGACCCAGGTGTCGGTAAAACATATGTCAGGTTAGAGAGAAAATCCCTGAGTGGAGAAAGAAAGCGGAAGAGGGGGGGCTGAAGGGAAAGAGGTTGTGCTATCATAACAAGCAGATCTTAGTTCCCTAGTTATAGATAGATTGTGCGATTGGGCGGGGGGGGCAAAATATTGTTCTTGTCTGCTTTTATATTGACTTCACCGCCCGGAGAGAGCAGTCCCCAACTAATATACTGGGCTCCTTGTTGAGGCAGCTCGTCAGCGGATTAGATAGCATTCCGGAGGAAGTGATCGATGCGTTTCAAACCCCGAGGATGGCGATTGGTGGCCGGGTACTACGACTCGCTGAAATTGTGAAGCTTTTCCGGACTATAGCATCCTCACAGCGTACCATTATATGTGTTGACGCCCTTTACCAATGTGTCCCGGAGCATCGTCTAGAGCTGCTTGATTCGTTACGACAAATTCTACGGGTGTCACCAAGAACCCGACTATTTCTAACTGGAAGACGCTATGTTCTGGGCGAGATTGAAAGGTGGTTTGCCGGAGCCGTAACCGTCGTTTCTATATCGCCCAGAAAAAATGATATCATCAATTTTATCCGCGCAAGATTGAGCAGGGACACTAATCCGGACGCGATGAACAGTAGCCTTGAGGCGGATATTTTAAGCAGGATTCCCGAGGCTATATCAGAAATGTATGTAGAGTCAATAGCAAAAGTCCACCCTGAGCCATACCTGACGTATTTATATTTAGATTCCTACTGGTTTCCCTTAACACCGAGGCAATCTTGCGCGAAACAACCACCCATCGCAGGCGACAGAGACTTGGCGCAATTACGAACGGTTTAAGTTTAGGGGATGTATATGGGACAACGCTAGGGCGGATTAGAGCTCATGGTGGGGGAAGATCGAGTCTCGGGATGGCCGCCTTTATGTGGATTTGTCATGCTGAACGGCCTATGCAGGCGGATGAGCTCTGTCACGCTCTGGCGGTAGAGATAGGAAGCGCCAATCTCAACGCTGAAAATGTCCCTTCGATCGGGACATTATTAGACTGCTGTCAAGGTCTTTTCACTGTGGATCAGGAAGCGTCCGTTGTGCGCCTGGTCCACTTTACCCTCCAGGAATATCTTCGCGCTTACCGCGAGGGCCTTTTCAGCAGTGCCCACTCTAGGATGGTGGAAACTTGTTTAACCTATCTGAATTTTCAGCAGGTTAAGGGCCTTTCGGCCAATCCCTCTGCTGACCTTCACGACACACCCTTCCTTAAATAGTCTACTAGGTATTGGGCAACTCACGCGAAAATTGAACTCTCAAACTGCGCGCGGTCACTTGCGCTGGAGTTATTCAACTAGCTTGATGGGAGCATATCTGCTAGATCACTTATACGACAAGTATGGAGTTGGGGCGCTGGTAAATACGATTCTAGTTCTGTGTTCACAGGACTACACTATGCATCTTTCTTCGGGATTGGTGGGCTTGCGACTACCCTAATGGAGATTGAAGGTTATGACACAGACCAAAGAGATTGTGTGGGCGGCTATGTACGGGCATTTGGATATAGTGGAGCTACTTCTGGGACGGGAAGATGTCCATCCAGACAAGCAGGATCATAGCAGCCGAACGGCACTCTCGTGGGCTGCGAGGAACGGGCATGATGGAGTGGTGAAGCTACTGCTAGGACACGAAGATGTTAGCCCCGACAAGCCGGATTATAACAGCCGAACACCGCTCTCGTGGGCTGCGAGGAACGGGCATGATGGAGTGGTGAAGCTACTGCTAGGGCGGGAAGATGCTAACTTCAACAAGCCAGATAATAACAGTCGAACACCGCTCTTGTGGGCTGCACGGAGTGGACATGATGGAGTAGTCAAGCTACTACTCGAACGGCAAGATGTCGACCCTGACAAACCAGATGATAACAGCCAAACACCACATTTGCGGGCCTCGAGAAATGGGCATGAACGTGTGGTCAGGCTGCTACTAGAACGGGGGGTTGTTGATCCCGACAAGCCAGATAAGTATAATCAGACGCCTCTCTCGCGGGCTGCTGAGAATGGGCACGAGGGAGTAGTGAAGCTGTTACTGGGATGGCGTGAGGTTAATCCTGACAAGCAGGATAATAATAGCCAAACGCCACTCTCGTGGGCCGCGAGGAATGGGCATGAAGGTGTTGTTAAGCTACTACTGAAGCGGGGAGATTTCGACCCTGACAAGCCAGATGATACCAGCCAAACACCACTCTTGGGAGCAGCGAGGTACGGGCATGAGGGAGTTGTGAAATTATTATTGGGACGGAGAGATGTTTACCCTAACGCACAAGACAAAATCTTTGGTAGAACGGCACTCTCTTGGGCTGCCGGGAATGGGCACGAGGGGATTGTGAGGCTATTACTAGGGCGAGAAGGCATCGATTCCAGTGGGCGAGACAAACGTTTTGGAAGAACGGCACTCCCTTGGGCTACAGGGAATGGACACGAGGGGGCGGTGAAGCTACTCCTAGCCGACCCTAGTGGGCAATATGGACCCTCATTTCGACCCCCCCCCCCCCGAGGACTACAAGCTCTGCTATAGCCAAGAAACAATTGAGCCTCCTCATTTTGATCAACCGCAAGTGGAGCCCTCGCAATACAATTTACATTCCAGTAATGGAACCAATGAAAACTTTTGTTTTAAATTTGAACAAGCGGGGGCCCTACAGGACAATCTCTATCCGGATCATGAAAACATTGAATATTGGGGCTTCTACTATTGTACTCTAGCCATGAGGCAGTATGGAGTTGAGGAAAAACAACAGGTTCCTTACCTTTAGTTTTCTCAATAGCCCCCGGTACTCCTCTTGCCAATGTACTGCAGGTTCATCCCGCGGCCGGAGTACCAGCCACTCCCGAACTAGTGCTGTAGATTCGCATAATCTCGGTCACTTTTTTGTCCCGGATGGCAGGTAAGCGCACCGGCTCCCATCCCCTCCCTTCCTCCCTGAATACCTGTACTGGTTATAGTGAGCTAACCGCATACCACCTCTTTCTTTAAACAGCTCCCCGAACTGCTCTCACCAGAACTGCTTCACCTGTACTTCGCAAGGATACGCCCCAAGCCAACTCTCACCCGCCACCTCGAGCACCTCCATACTTAACTGCCAAGGCGCCTCGCCCACCAATGCTGCCAAATGCACTACCGACCAAGCTAGCAGCTACTTCCTCCATAATCCCCATCATCCACAATCTTATGCTAAACAAGAGCAACAACCGGCTAGTATTTTCCAGGACCGGGAATTTTCCCTCGACCCGAACTCTAACAACCTTGTGCCTTCTTCCCCCATCCCTCCTCCCTACCAACCCACACGCCACGACGAGGAACTGAATACTGTAGCCGGTAGCAATTACTCAAGCCCTGACCCCCAAAGGTGTACGATCTGTAGGAAGGGTCTTAGACGCCAGACAAATTTTGAGCGGCACCTGAAGACGGCCAAACTTCACCGCCAGCCAAGTGGACCGGCTTGTCCAGCCAGAGCCCGGGTGCAAACATCACGCACATTTTACCCGGCTCGATAATTTCAGAGTGCATTATATAAGAATACACGGGAAAAGCAATGATGAGACGTACAGGTTCATTCAAGAGTGGAAATCTACAAACGAGCCCTAGATTCTTAATAGGGGCGAGTGTTATGCTTAGTATGAAAATGCGAGGGTACGGCAAGAGAGACAGTGACGTTTGAAGATAGGCAGTGATAGAGTAGGGGGATGATGGGGAGGAGGGAAGAAGAAGGAGGGGGGAGGGCGGAGGGGCTGTCTCTGGATATCTCTTCAGGAGGGTCGGGATAATGGGGGGCAGGGATGTATACTAGTGACAATATCTGATGTCAAGGTATCAAACACTGCCAATATATGGGGGGGGGGCTCAATAGCATATGACAGTGACTCTGTAGAGACATGGTGGAGAAGAAGAGGTGGAAACTCCATTGATAAAAGAGTAGGGAGGCGCTGTTTTATAATATACAGACGGACAAACATGCCAAGAGGCATCACGCACGCACAACAACTCGGGCAATGCCTACCCACACACCTGCTTTCCCTAGGTCTTATTTCTATAATATCATTATTATCATATATCGTGAGGTAATTTTAACCATGATACCTTGTTTACAAAGCTTTTGGTGACTCCCACCCCATGTCATTTGGTGTTGTACTATCATAGCATTGTTCCGGGCATCCACTCATGCACCACGCCCCGGAAACACCGTGGTTTACCGTTCCAAGAAGTAGAAGCATGATATGCTCCTCCAAAAAAGAACCCGGAACCAAGCATGAAGCTTAAAAGGCACCTACAGTCGCACGCCATTGCCCCGGATAGTCAAAATCCTTAGTGGACCTTTCAGGACAACGAAATCTCCAGGAGGGTGAAACGATGAACAAAATTTTCTTTAAAAAAAGAAAGAAAAAAGCGAGAATCAAGCTATAACTGGGGAGTCATAATTAGCCTCTAGGATTAAGTGAGGGGTAGAACAGCAGTAAAAGAGACAAGTAATGAGCTTGAGATTATAGTAAGCAGTCTGCTTTCAAGTATTGTATTTTTCTTTTCCTATTATATCATACGAGGACACGCCCCCCATAGTGCTGCCTGCAAAACTCTCATACAGGAGCAAAAAGTTCAACATCTCTCAAGTCCGAAAGGGCTACCGACAAGAACCAACCGGGATCTGGGGCAGGTATAATGTGTTGGGGATTCTACTGGTAGTGAGGGTGATAATCGAGAGGATGATAAAGCGGGAGAGGGGCGTTTAATATCTGTCCGAATATCATAGCTGCGACATTAAAATTAGGTTAGCAAAAAGTAAAAATCATTTTTCATAGACAAAAGGATGCGGTTGTGCATTAGGAGTGCTCAAGGATATAAGGTATTAGAAGACAAGGAGGCAGTAAAGAAGAAGTTGGCCAAGATTCTTGCTTTATTTTAGAAGATTGCTCCCTGAAGTATTCAAAAATTGTGGAAAAACAGGGCAGAAGCAGGAGGGACAAACACAAAGCATTAAGTTGTACAATAATAGATCTGTTCTATTTTCATCCTTTTAAACTTTAATCTACATTTACTGCTCGTTCGCCGCTAAGAGTTGGTGGTTTATCATTTAATGACTGTTGATAATCCACTACTACTCAGGTATGGAGGTTGGTGGATGGACAGTCAGGGATTCTGGAGGCCTGACCTTTCTACCCTCATGGGAAATAGTGGGGTGGGTTTGGTACGGAAATTGCTCAAACAAGTAAGAAGATTTGACCCCCCCTAATCCCTGATTCACCGATCACCCACGCCCATACCTGAGTAGATTACTGTGCTCCAGTACTGTACCCATCCGCGCAGACACTAATGGCGCCATCAAGGCAACTAAACATGTTCCACATCACGAACACTTCTGTCCACGAGGAATGGCAACATACTAGTAATCTGATTGCAACCCTACTTAATTTGTGCTCCATAATACCTGTACTGTGGTAGTCTACACAGGTTCTCGACTTTGTTCAACAGTCCTCATACGACCAATGCGCGAATGAATGGTTGGTTTTAGAGTGGTTGAGAAAGTCCGTGTCCAGCCTCAAAAGATTGTCCTACATATCCTCTGCAACCAATCGGAGGCAACCCCCACCAACAGTGCAACAGCCCCAGAAAAGAAAAGAAAAAGCGGGCGGAGCACAAAGGGAGAAACAAGAGCCCATTTGAAATGCTGTACCGGTACCGGTGCCGGTACTGTACCGACAGAAGCAAACACTTGCCGCCTAGAATGCCAAGGGGACCCCGACCACACCCGAGTACTACCATTGTACTATACTCAATAAGTATCTATACAGCTGTGTTCGTTTAATAATTATACCCCTCGTCAATCCAGAACCACACCAAATATCAACCATTTTATTTACAAAAATATTCATGTAGAAGTCCAATATGATGATATGTGAAAGCATATCAGGAGGTTCTCTTATATCATAAATACCAATAGTTAATTTTATAACTTCACCCACGAGGCTGAGAATTTGCGACAAAACCCCCCCAACCCTGGGCTCCCAGAAACCCCATCAAGGACCTCTACCTGATAGGATCCATCCTTCCCACTATTCCAAGATACAAACACGGAAAATGTCTAGATCCCCCGGCAACACCGACCACCCCAATACACCAAACAACACCGCCCGCGCCGGTAGTGGGCCGGAGCTCCTGGCCTGGTTACCCCCGTTAGACCCCCGAGAGCGGCATGAGAACATCCAAACCAACATTGCTAGTCTAGGGCCAGCACAAAGCATCGTGCCCATCGATGTCAACTGGCCCGGCAGCTTTGAGCAGTGCTCCTAGCACAGCACCCCGGACTCGTATAATAGTAGCAACGCTAGCTACTCCCAACTCAGGACTACTGCTTTGAACAATATCAATCCTAGACTTACCCAGAACGACTAGTAAGTGCACAAGCCCCCCCCCCCCAATCCCACCCAAACACTAGCAACAGTGAGCTAAACAGCTACCATCCTTTTAACCTGATAGTGCCTTAAAACACTCGTACCAAATCCCCTTCATTAGTATGCTACTAGAAGCCTCCCCCGACCAATTGGCTGATGCCACCTCAACCCCCGCCTTATTCACCTACCAAAGCGACTCCCATGGCCAGGCTGTCGGATACGCTTCGCCCCAAACTGACTGCTGCTTCCTCCATGATCCCTACTATTTACTAAGTGATCACATGAAAAAATACCGGTATGTTGGGTCAGCACAGAAATTATGAGCTTCATATCAATTACTGCGCCCGGTGCAGTGCTATACGGAGGTACAGCTCGTAAGTTTTGTACGCTCCACAGGCAGAGAGTGCGACACCCTACCGTAAAAACTCGAATAATTGGCCCATGTGCTATGTAGTCCAAAATTTCCTCCTCTGGAAAAAGGGCGAAAAACACACCAAAAAAACAGCTGTCCGAGACAAAGAAAAAAGAAAAAAACACTAGACCATACTAGGAAAAGCAAGTCCAATGTCATAGCACATGGGCCAATTATTCGAGCTTTCACGGTAGGCTTGTGGAACATACAAAACTTATGAGCTGTACCTCTGTACAACATGCACAAGATATGCAACCTACTCAACGACCCACCTTAGAAACTGAAATAATTGCAAATCTCGCTAGCAAGTTGAAGTTGCCTCCCCTAGTAAGGTCCATTTACCTTTCTTTCTATTTGTTATTTGTCCCAACTACGACCGCAAGAACTAAAATACCGGTAACTGAACCCCGCGCTGGGACGTTGGAGTTGTCTTTGCTAGAAAGGTGCTTTGCTTTTTCACTTTTTCTTGTCTTAGCTGGGGCTGAAGGGGTTAGTTTTCACGGTGGTTTTGCCGCTCTCTCCAAGAGAGGGGAATTTTAGACGTGCTAGCTCCAGATCAATCCTCTCGCTGTCATTCCTCTCCTTAATCCAAAGCGGGTGATTCTGGACACCTTCGCACCATTCCCAATTATTCTAGTTCTTATGGCGATGACTTCAAAAGCGCCTAGGTACAGCACAGTACAGCACAGGAATTCCGAACCTACTACACAGGACTGTGGCAGGTTACACAGGTTCTTATGATTATTCTTTCAATACGGTACAGCCCCCATACATCCAATGTGTTAGAGCGTATGCTTTCAGAGCGGTTCAGAAAGGGTGTCTCGGGCCCCAGAAGGTTGTCCTACCCTACCGGTGAACACACAAAGCGAAGGCAGTGCTTGCCAACAAGGCGACAGCACCAGAAAAAATAAGCAGACTGAGCACAGCAGAAGCTAAGGTCCCTGCAAAATACCAATAGGAGGGAACGCTGGCTGTCGGGATTCCGGGGGAGAGCCCACCCATATTTGAGGAATTCCACTGGATATCAGAGGTTTTCTTCTGGGGCAATCTGCAGATTCTGTGCCTGGTTAGCCCAAGGACATGCTTCGAACCTTCCCCCGCCAACGGGGTCACTGTTTATCCACAGATATGATGTCGTTTCACACTTTGCCCACGAGGGTGGGAATGTGTGATAAAAGGCCCCCACTCCCCAGCTCTTAGAAATTCCACAGACACCTCCGCTCTATACCCCTTCCTCCTTACCACCCCGAGTCACGAAACACTGAAAATGTCTCAATCTAACCATAACCAGCACAACTCTCCTGAAGAGGGCACGAATCCCGATCCAAGTTATCAAACTGACGGAAACTCCTGCTCCTGCCACCACGGCGACTGCTACCCAGATCCGCGCCTGATTACCTCTTCTGATGCAGGCGACTCGCCCAGTCTCCTTTGGGCATCCTCGCGGGCCAGCAGCCCCTGCTCCAGCGACTGCTTTGCCGAGAACGACAGGTAGGCAACCTGGCTCATATCTCCCTGCTTCCTCCCAAGAGCCGATACCGGGTATCATGGCTAACCATCTACCACCTTTGTGTCCTAGCAGTGCACCAGAACACATGGACTACCCCCCATACTATTTCAGCCATCCACCATCTTTACGGCTTAGCTGTGCCTCGGATGATATGTGCCAATCCCCCTCGCCCTCCACGACATCAGGTGCCTCCCCCGACCCACCGACTAGTGCGGCCCCCAACCTTTTCTTCGCCAACTGCAAAAATTATCCCGCTTACACAAACGGCCAGATACACTACCGACCGAACCAGCAGCCGCACCCACTGCCACCCCGGTTGCCCCTACACATGCGGTATCTGTGGGATGAAATTTGGAAGGGAGACAGATTTGGAGCCGCACAAGGCGACTTCTAGAAAATATAATTCCACGAGTGGGCCGGCCTGTACGGAGCCCGGCTATAAACACCCCGGAAGATTCACGCGGGTTGACAACTTCAGAGCCCACTACAGAAAACAACATAAGAAAACAAATGAAGAGGCGGCTGCGTTTATCGAAGAGTGGAGGGCTCAGGGGTAGTGCGCTAGGTCCTTGAGGAAGGAGGGTACTCGTGTGGCAATACGACGATGCGAGAATGTGGTATCATAGCCAAAGGTGGTGTTTAATAGAGGCCTGTGGAGGCTGGGTGGAGGGAAGAGGAGGGGGGGGAGTGGAGGTTGTGGCCCGTCCTTCTGATGTGGGGGCCGGGGGGGGGGCGTCACCCCCGGGTACGAGTTCACCTTAGAATCACCTTTTCCTTGTATTCTAGTTCTCCATTTTTCATCTCTGGACAACTTTTTTTTCTCCAATAAATTAGAGATAGATAGCAAATATACATCGCATCCTCCACAGAGTATTGGCAGGCATCGCGTTTCTAGAGTCTATTTTTATCGTACATTGTTAGTTTGAATCTTAGATACATCTCCACTCTTACCAACTCATGTTTCCATCAGCAAACACATTTCACTACCTCCACAAAATGATCATCCGGATTTCCTGTTTCTCATGAGGCAGGTTGGATAGCATTAATTTTCAAAATACAGGTGGGCCTAATTCAATGCATGATTTCCCGAAGGTGGTGATGTCAGGGATCTGTATCTCAATCATCAGGAAGATCATGCCATTGTTGCTGTGTTGTATTTGTCCTGTCTCTCAATATATACCATCCTAAGCCTTTTTTTTTCTTTTTTCAGCAGGGAATCTAGGAACCAAGTTTGGTCCAAGCTCTACTTCTGTGGGGGATTGTTGATCAATCATGTAGAACTTATTGAGAGGCTCTTGAGGTAGGCTACCTAAATTTTGTAAACAAGTGGCACAGATTCATATTCTATGACTACCTTGACAAAGCCCACAGGAGCATACCAGGACTGACCATAGTTATATTATATTCGCTTTCTTAGAATATTTATCTTGAGCATAGTCCCTTCATTTCTTGTTGTGCTCTCGCATAGTCTCCTTCGCGCCATTCTCCATCACTCCAGCACACTCCCCCAAAACAATGACCGTCAGCCTAGGTGTGCCAATCTCTAACTTGGCTATTTTTTCTCCCGCAGAACCTGGTTGAAGTGGTGCAAGCTTCCCTGACTATTTACCGACGTCATTAATATCAGACAGAGTTTTCAAGAAGTCAATTTATTACAACACATCACAGTACTTAGGTGACTAGCATGCATTCACGGTGATGGTTGCTCTGTCATTTATGATCTTTATAATATTGTCAGATACTGGTACTTTTTGTAAGCAGAGGGGCCTAAGAAAAAGGTGATCTACATACTTTGCTATCCCTTTATGTGCAGCATTGTTTCCCAATCAGACTGTGCAGACCATCCTGTGAAATCCCCAGCCTAACGATTTCTTAAAATCGTCAAAAAAGGGTCCGAGTATGTTAATAGCAGTTTATTGTAAATGTTGAATCATTGAGCCCTACTCCTTGGTCCTGACTTACTTGGTTCACAATTCCGGGAACCTAGGTTTTACCTCCATTGCGTTCCCTTCCTGAATTCTTGTCCTCTCAACTGCATGGTACTTGCCGGCCTTTAATTCCTCACATCCATTATGAGTACCCCATGCAAGTACCATATAGCCACCAAAATCTGATTTCCTAATATCTATTAAAGAGGCCACAACCTAGAAACTTTCACAGAATAATGATGCGGAGTACAGGCCACTAAATGAAAAAGGAGGCCAGTCACCACGGCCATCCAAACCTAGATGCTCTATTTAGGCTCAAAGAACTTGTGTCAATATGTGACCATCAAACTCCTGGAATACTTTTAGAGCGATGGATCATTGCCACATGACGGGTTGTGATAATTGCCATCGCTACGGGTAAATCAACTTGAGACTGACCCAGTGCCTTGGCACTATTGTTCCAGTGGTAGTCCTTCGTGAGGTCGCCGGCCACCATGTCCTGGATGTTTTAGGCAACGGTAAATGCGATATTCAATTCTTTTGAGTGAGATAGTCCGCAAGCTATCAGAGAAGTCCTAGAATGAGGAGATATATGGAGAGATGATTGAAGGGGCAGGTAATACAACATGTCCTTCCGACATCATCCGGTATATGATTTTAAACTTCGATGACCTCTACATATGTAAAACAAACAAGCAATAGGTTGTGATCGCAATGGCGATAGCTAAAGAAACAAAAGTGGACACCTATCATGAAAGTAGGAAAGTGGAAAACTCTTCCCTGATTCAACAAACTCACACATAATCTTCACATAACACTGAACTAACAAACTCAATGGTGAATACAGGAGTATACAGCCATGATGATAAAGCATGCTCCAACCTTCCAGACCCTGCCAGACTAATCCAGTTTTTCCTCTGCCCAAGTCCTCCGTTCCACTATGTACTTCCATGCCAACAGACAAAAGACAATAGGAAAATGAAAACCACAAAGGGGCACCCTGCTATGTGCCCTCCCACTCTCCATATCCCCTGGAAACAAGGAAACTGCAAGCTGCCACCAAGGGAACCATAAACAGAAGAAACAAACCACACAGGAACTAACGAACAAATGCCCTAACGTTGACAGCACACATGATAGATGGATGAATGAATTGATGGATGGCCAATGGTTCAATAGTATCGTACTTGAGCATGTCACGCAGCATCCTTGATTTCCAACATATGATTGAGTCATACCAATAGCTCTGCTCAAATCCAAGTGTCCTATTAACTTGTTTCTTCACATCTTTGGACAGGAAATTGTACCGCCATTATTTATGAGGAAGGTGTGGTCAGAACTGTTTCCACCTACATGAGTTTCAATGACACAACATTGGCAGCATAACCCTCACACGAAGCTGTCTCCTACAAGCTCAATATGGGGGTGAGAACTTCGAACTGGTTTGGCCAGAAGTTGAATTTTCTCGCATCGAATCGGAAGAGCCAAGCCCGGTCAGGTGTGAGATATGGAGAGCCAGGATTGTGCTGAAATATTGTCGACATTTGTCACACATGTTTAGCTGATGTGGGGAGTCATGTGTGGTAATGGTACCTTGGTAGAAGAAAGCGGTAACAGTTTGCAGACAGCGGTCTGATGTAGTGCATAGGCACTTGATTGTACTACCACCCCTATGTAGCGTCAGAGACATCTTACTGACATCTTACTCAAACCTATCCTGATCCCCCTCCAGGATAGTCTAGATTCTGAATTTTTGCCCAGGATATTATCCATTTCTTGATGGCCATGATTCGTCCTTCTCAGAGAAATCTGTATCCTTCATTGCCAGTTTCAAAGTCTCACCGCAGACCAGTGAATGAACACACAGTTTGGGACATACAGGAACTTGACAAACATTGTTTCACCAAGAGCATTAATTAATGAAAACCCTGTCCTCAAGTCAGAGATGTCACCACCATAAAAGTATGGAAGAGAATCAGCCCACAACATTAATCCAAAATACTTGCATCCCTATATAACTCTCCAGAATCTCCCTTACTCTCACCTAACCCACCACAACTTGACCCACCTATGGTGGAACAGTTCTTCACCTCTAACCTTAACAGACTCCATGGTCTAGTAGATATAACCACAGGTTGCATCCCGCAAATCTGGAAACCCAACATCGTGACTCCCAAAAACCTATAGGGAAACCCTCTCTCCACTCATTCTATAACCATATGACCTCCACCACCCCAATCCTCTCCATAGAATATCTAATTAATATCATGTCTATGGCCATATTTGGTAATTGTACTAGCCTGAGCTATATTGAAAACTCCACTGCAGCTACAGAAACGTTGGAACTACTATTGAACTTTTAATATTCCTTCAATTGGATGGTACAAGCCAATTCTTATCTGGTGACAGTGGATGGGAATATTATGCAGGAGGGTGGATGTTACAATCCCTAACTAAGATGAGTTCTCAGCAACAGGTAGACGATACTTCTCTATCTTCTTGAGGATAGTTCTTAGACTTGTGTCCAAGATAAGGTGGGAAAGCATTCCAATCTCTAGTCCTTATCACCTATTGTGCTGTTTCTTCAACTTTACTTACTCAGTAGAGTTCTCGCCATTATACATATTCGTAACGTAAAGAGCATAAAGGTTTTATATTCGTAAATTGTAAAGTAATAAGGATGAAAGTAACTTAGAATGAAGCATGAAGAGCTCATCTCGTTAGTTCTTTTTTTTTTTCACTTTTTTTTTTTCTGCTTCAATTTTATTCTGTGTTTAAGGTACACCATCCTCATACAGCACAAGCAATGGCAGATGCACTCACCTCCACCCCTATGCTAGCCTCCAAGCAGCCATAAGAAAAACTGTCAATAAAGCCAAAACAGAAACATGCACGGGCAGACGGAACCTATGAAGGGCTCCCAGAACATGACACCAACTGAAACAGATCTCATGTGGTCAAAAAAACTCTTCCACCCAGAAAACTTGTAGTATACACAAACTGTAAGGATAAGAAAAGAAAAGCTCCCACCTTATCAAAACAAAGGAAACTCCATACCCCAACAGTGACCGCCACCCGAGCACAAACAAAACTCCCAAACACTAGACCATGCCATTTGCATACCACCTACAACAATTGTATCTGTGGCCCATGGGATAAATCCAGCAAGAGGCAGAGGAAGACCGAAAGGGAGAGCTCAGGCTGAGTAGCGACCCATGGCAAGGCATAGGGCCTATTGCAATGTATGCCAGAAGTCTCAGGAGGAGACACCCAGAGGACTCCGAGTAAGGATGATGTAGCAGTAGAGTGTCAGCCAATCCAACCGTAAGAAAGGTGCAGAAAACCGATGGTGATGATGTCCACTCTCAGTGTCAGGCGGACGCCAAGCTCAAGTATATAACTAAGGGCTGTAGGCCAAAATCTGCGATTGGAGAATCTGTCAAGGAAGGCTCATCTCGATATAATAAGTAAAGTAAAGATTTAAAGTGTAGAACAATATTATATTGATAAGATCTCTACTCCGTTGTTTGATGATATCTGTGAAGCTCGGCAGGCACTTCGATATTTATATCCTATGTCCGAGTGTTTGCAGACTACTTCTAATTACTATGCCTCCCAGGTACCACTCTGATGTTAATATGCAAACGTCCAGAATCTTATAAGTGCGAGCACCGTTTGACCTTGAAACCTATCACACCCTTTTCATGGTTACAGAATAGTAATCCTCCGTTGAGATAACTGCGCTATTTGTTATACCAAATATCGGTTTGCAACTGAGTTGACCGCATAGACTATGTTATTACTCCAGTCTTGTTGACTATCGTTCCAGTAGTCTCTTTGGTCATGAAGTGATCAAGTGCATGCTGGGCCACCTAGTGCCAATTGCAAGTCCAAGCCTAACATGTCAATGTCTTAAGCATCTCCGACTTATCTAGGTCTTCCTTTCTGAGCACGATTCACCCTGGTCTACCAGCCTCCGCAGAGGGGTCCTATCGCTAGGACCAACCAACATACAGCTGATCTCAGAAGGATATGGGTGGATTCAGTATACCCTTAATAGCTTCTGCTACTGGGACATCCTCTTGGAGTATTTTGCCAAAAGCGTCTCATCACCTTCAGCCCATTGTTTAGAAAGTCCAACATTGTAGCCTACTAACTCAATGGCCCTCTAATGGACCTTTTCCATTCCACTTCCCAGATGTCATGAAAGATCTCCTCTCTTATAATCTGCGAACAGCATGCAGTCGGACGGATGGCGGCGACGTAGATGGTGTTATGAAGTGGCCTTTATTGATGTGACTTTTTAGTTATGAGACTCAACTGTCGAAAACTTACTAATGACGTGCGGGCCTTATAAGGGGGCCGGAGGGGGGTGTTGGTACTCCAGAAAATCGAGAGTCTGTGCGCAGTTACCCTACGGTGAGGTCTGTGCACTTTGTCTCTGATTTCCATATGCCTAACATTCAGTAATCATATTTGAGTCTTACTAGGCAGTTCTTAAAAGTGGAGGGCAAGCATTTTACCACGTCTCTTATGTAGTCCCTTGATTTAAGAGAGATGGTGTCACTTAGGAAATGTGATACTACCACTTAAACCATCTGAAAAGCCTGTTGGAAGCTCTTACATACTGTAAACTGTATTCCCAGCCATCTGTTTCATGGGAAGTGACCAGTCGCCAACTATGAGCAGGGCCTTGCTAAGTAAGAAGAGAAGAGAGAATTGGTGGCAGAATGCAGTACTGGAACTGAAGGGAGAGATAGCCTGAATGCGATGAGAAGTAAAAGAGGACAGTGATAAGTAGACGGAATAGCTGTCACTGCTAGATAGAAGCTATCACAGGAAAAGAGGAGAGGCGGGGGAGTATCATATGACTACAGTATTGCGGGTTAATTTCAAGCACAAGAAAAATAAAAGGGATGGAAGATGGCTCATCTCCTTGATTTTTTCCCATTTTTTCCCATTTTTCTTTTCCCTTTTATCTTCATATATTTCATTGTTATTTAGAATACAAGAATATGTATGCAGCACTAGCTATGGTATAAAACAATGCCCATTTCTCCATCCACCCAGTGTGACCATATCTCCAAAACCCTCTGGTATGAGCCTAATCACACATCTTCACTCCAAAAGTCGAAACATATCTGAAAATAGAAGAAAAGATCTCCAAGGAAAACAGGAGAATATAAGAAGAAACCACCTTGAAGATCTCTATAAAAACAAATGAAATATCGTACTAAAATCCCACAACAGTCCGGTACGAATATATGTGCTAGCAGACCGGAGGTAGACTTCCTGGAACGCAAAGCAGTTCATAATTGAGGGGCCACCAGTGGGGGATGGCAAAAGAGTGGGATAGCAGTAGGGTGCCACCAAGTAGATAGGTGTAGCAGTAGTGTGCAAGCCCATCCAATAGTCGAGCCAGGAAAGAAACCAAATGTGACCGTATCATCTCTCGGTAATCGTGTTCATATCTTACTAGGCAGTCTCCAGTGGAGGAAGGCAAGCAATTTTACTGTATCTCTCCTGTAGTCTCTTGTTCTCAGAGAAATAGTGTCACTTAGTAGATAGGATACTAACGTATAAGCCAACTGTAGGGAGAAGGCGAGATCGACCTGGGAGCGGACTTCAGAGTTTATGCATACTACAAACCTAATTGCCTGCTATCTGAAGCAGGGGAAGTGAATGGTAGCTGAGCATAAAGAGGAGCCTTGCTAAGCAAGGTGAGGAGTGAGAATGGGTAGCAGAAAGCAGTACTGGAACTCCAGGGAGGAAACATTTCAACACATAAAAAAAGCAAAAAAGGACAGTGAGGAGTGGAAGAGGATAGCTATTACTCCTAGGCTATAGCCGTCACAGGAGAAGAGGGGGGTAGATGATCATGGGAATCCTGGATTGAGGATTGATTTCAAGTGCGAGGATAATAGCAGAGATGGAGGATGGCTCATCTCCTTGGTTCTATTCACCTCCTTTGATAGTTGCTCTTCATGCTACATTTCTTATGACTAAAACTAGTCATATGACCTAAGTGGTCATATGCAGAAAACCCATGACCTCTAAGCAAGGTCATGTGTAAAACATAATATACCTATGAGTCATAACTATGAGTCATGTGAAACTATCAGCTGATAAAGTCAGATGACTGAAGTGGTCACATGTACAAAACCCATGACCTCTAAGGGAGGTCATGTGTGAAACATAACATACCTGTGACTCATTACTATGAGTCATGTAATTGTTAGGCATATGGAAATCTAAGACATTAGCACAGACTCATGATCAGATAACTGTGCACAGACCCTCATTTTGCAGAAAAGCCAACACTCTCCTCCTGCTCCCTCATGGAACGAACATGTTATTAGTGAGATTTCAATAGTTGTATCCTGTAACTAAAATGTCACATTAATGAAGCCCAGTTCATAATACAACATACATTGCTACCATCTGTCCGATCATATGCTGTTCGCAGGATATAAGAGAGGAGACCTTTAGCGATATCTGGGAAGCGCAATGAAAGCGGTCTGTGGTGGTACTTTGCGATAGTAGGCTACAAGGTTAGGCTTCCTAATTATGGGCCAAAATTGATGGGATAATTTTGGCGAAATACTCCAATAAGATTCTGCAGTGGCAGAAGCTACTAAGGACATATCGAATCCACCCATACCCTTCAAAGATCAGCTGTAAGTTGATTGGTCCTAGTAAAAGAACCTCTCTACATAGGTAGGCGGACTAAGGGGAAGTATGCTCAGACAGGAAGGCCTAGGAAAGTCAAAGACACTTAAGCCATTGACACTTTGGGCTTGGACTTGCAACTATCACTGGATAGCCTGGTATAAAATTGATTACTTCATGACTGAAGAGACTACTGAAATCATAGTCAACAAGACTAAAGTAATATAATAGTCTATGCAGACAACTAAGTTGAGGACCATAGTCTGGTCGAACAAATAGCGTAGTTATCTCACCTGAGGAATACTATTCCATAATCATGAAAGGGTTTGAGAATTTTCAGGGTCAAGAGGTGTTCACAATTACAAGGTTCTTGATGTTTGGATATTAAAACCAGAGTAGTAAGTACTTCATAAACACAGTAGTTAAAAGTGATCCACAAATACTCAAATGTGGGATAAAAATATTCAAGTACCTACGGAGCTTTACAGACATCATCAAGCAACCGAGAAGAGATCTTATCAATATAACATTGTTTACATGTTGGTCGAATGCCGATCTCTGGTATATCTGAGGGACGTAGGCCAAAATCTTCATTCGGGGAATCAGTTGAGGAAGGCTCATCTCGAATAAAGTAAAGATTTATGGGGTAAACAATTGAATATTGATAAGATCTCTTCTCCGTTGCTTGCTGATCTCTGTAAAGCTTGGGAGGTACTATGATATTTATATCCCACATCTGAGTGTTCGCGGACTACTTCTAACTTCTATGCCTGTGAGGTACTGCTCTGATTTTAATACAGAAATGTCTAGAATCTTATAAGTGCGAGCACTGCTTGAACCTGAAACTTATCACACCCTTTCACGGTTACGGAATAATATTCCTCCGTTGAGATAACTGTGCTATTGGTTATGCCAAACAGCAGCTGCCAACTTGGTTGTCAGCAGAGACTATTATATTACTCTGGTCTTCTTGACTATCGTTCCAGTAGTCTCTTCGGTCATGAAGTGATCAAGTTCATGCCAGGCCACCAAGTGCCAATTGCAAGTCCGAGTGCAACGTGTCAATGTCTGAAGGATCTTTGACTTATCTAACTCTTCCTGTCTTAGCATGCTTCCCCTTGGTCTACTGGCCTGCATAGAGGAGTCCTATTTCTCAGACCAACCAACCTACAGCTGGTCTCAGAAGGGTATGGATGGATTCGGTATATCCTTAATAGCTTCCATGACAAGGACATCTTCTTAGAGTACTTCACCTAAAATGTCCCATCACCATTGGCCCATAATTAGGAAGCCTAATCCTTGAAGCCTATTATCTCAGTACGCCTCTTATGGATCTCTTCCATTCTACTTTCCAGATATCGCCAAAGGTCCCCTCTCATACATCCTGTGAACAGCACATAGTCAGAAACATGGCGGTGATGTATATAGTATCTTGATAGGAACTTCATTGATGTGATATTTTAGTTATAGGATGCAACTTTCGAAATCTCACTAATGACATGTGGGTCTTATAAGGAGGCCAGAGGGGGGTGTTGGCTCCTGTAAATTACAGGTCTGTGCGCAGTTACTCTACTGTAAGGTCTGTGTACTTGTCTCAGATTTCCATATGCCTAACATTGTCTCAGTTATCCTACTGATAGTTTACATAAGCCTGTAGATATATTTCCGATATGCGGTTTATCCATTTGGTCAGTTCATCTGTTTGTGGCTAAAAGGATGTCAATGGTTTCCTTCTGATTCTAAGTTTTTCCATTATCTCATTCCATATCCTTGATGTGAATATGGATCCTCAGTTGGTGATGACATCTTTTGGCAGTCTATGTAATAGGAAAGTTTCTTGTATCAAGGTGGTTACAACTTGTCATACCATTATATCGATTTGCATTGGTATGAAGTGACTCATTTTGGTCAGGCTATCCACTAGAACCAAAATGGAGTTATAACTGTTTGCCTCAGGTAAATCGGTCAGGAAGTCAATGGATATACAGGCCCATGGTTTTCCCCGCATTTTATTGGGTTTCAGTAACCCATATGGTGCATGTCGTATCACTTTTGTCCTTTGGTATAGATCTTAGCTTTTGGCATATTGTTTTCCTGTTTCCCTTAATCTTGGCCAGTAGTATTTTCTTGTGATCAGCACACTTGTTTTAGCCATTCCTCCATCTTTTGCTGGTTTGTCATCCTGGTATTTCTTTATACAGTATGTCCTTATCTTTTCATCTTCTAGTATTTATATCTTTCTGTCATACCTGAGGTATTTATCTTTCCTTTTTACATAATCCTAAGGCCACACCTTTCTTTTCTTTATCTCCTCATTCCAGACGCTTCCTGATTTCTTGAACCTCCCCTCACTGCCCTTCTTGTTTTCCGTAGTTTTTTGTCTTCCTCAACTCCGGTTTCCCTCATTTCCATGGCTTTGAAATATTCATTTGGTAGGAGTATTCTATTCTTCTGTTTGATTCTCTCATCTTCCTTGTCCTTGTTAGACATATGGAAATCCGAGACATGTGCACAGACCCACGGTAGGGTAACTGCGCACAGACCCTCGATTTACCTGAGCCAACACCCACCTGGGGCCCCCTTATGGGGCCCGCACGGCATTAGCGAGATTTCGAGAGTTGCGTCCCATAACTAAAATGTCACATCAGTGAAGCCCACTTCATAACACCATATACGTCGCCGCCATCTGTCCGACCACATGCTGCTCGCAGGATATATGAGAGGGGACCGTTGCCGACATCTGGGAAGTGGAATGGAGGATATCCGTTGGAGGCATATTGAGATAGTAGGCTTCAAGGTTAGGCTTCCTACACTACTGGCCGAAAGTGACGGGACGTTTTCGGCGAAATACTCTAAGAGGATATCCCCATAGTGGAAGCTATGAGGGGTATACCAAATCCACCCATACCCTTCTGAGATCAGCTGTAGGTTGGTTGGTCCTAGTAATAGGACCCCTTTACGGAGGCCGGCAGACCAAGCAGAAGGACGCTCAGAATAGAAGACCTAGATATGACGGAGCTCCTTAAGACTTTAACACGTCGGACTTGGACTTGGAATTGGCACTTGCTGGCCCAGCATGAATCTGATCACTTCATGACCAAAGAGACTACTGGAACGATAGTCAACAAGACTAAAGTAATATAATAGTCTATGCGAACATCTAAGTTGGAGGCCGCTGTTTGGTATAACAAATAGCGTAGTCATCTCAAGGGAGTGATAGTATTCCGTATCCGCGAGAGGGTGTGATAAGTTTCAGAGTCAAACGATGTTCGCACTTATAAGATTCTGGACGTTTGCATATTAAAACCAGAGTGGTACTTCGCAGGCATAGTAGTTAGAAGTAGTCCGTGAACACTTAGACGCAGGATATAAATATCGAAGTACCTCGCGAGCTTACAGACATCATCAAGTAACGTAGAAGAGATTTTATCAATATAATATTGTTTTACACTTTAAATCTTTACCTTACCTATTTTATCGAGAGGAGCCTTCCTTGACAGATTCTCTGATCAAAGATTTCGGGCCTACGTCCCTCAGTTATATCCTTGAGTTTGGCATCCGCCTAACAGTATATTGATAGTTCTCCTGTTACCAAGGCTCACTATATCAACTACAAGTTCACCTCAAACTCCACCCTCAGCTCTGACTTTGATTACATTTTTGAAGCACCTCACTATCCCATCCATATTCAGGCATTTGAAGCAGTCTTCGACAGCAAACTATTCGAAAGCGAGGAAGAATTTATCACAGAACCCTCGTGGTTCACAATACATTTTGGGATCCCAATCAGGGATCAATTCAATTGCAGATATCGCAACTGGCATGGTTCGGACTTTCAGTGGAATTTGACTGTGTCAGAAAACTTCGTCGACTGCAGTACCCAGTGCTCCCTAGTCATAGATGAAAAGCAAAATGAAAAGGCAAGCACAGTCATCCGGGGGCTAGACATCCCCTTGGCCTGGGCCTAACACATCCTTATATGTACTATAGGTATATTTTAAACCTTGAGAAAAAGGAGATTCAGGTTCTGAGTCCAGAGTCAGACCAACCAAATCTTTTTATACCTACACCTCTAGAGTACCTCAAATGTTGGATACCTTACATACGATTCCTTGAACCGTTCAAAGGATATCAAGAACTCTGGTACGAAGTACCTGAAATCATGCATCCAGGACTATTAGAGCAATTGGCCTACCTGGAAAGTATCACAATGGCTGAGATACTTCAAGACCTGAGAAAAAGAATAACAGCGGGAGAACCCATGGATACACAACCCGATATGACAGATAAAACCGATAATTCGGCTATCTGGAGCCCCCCTCCGCCGACACCTCATGAACCCACATTATGGAGAGGAAATTTACCCACTCACCGATCCTCTAGTATTACAAGTACGCACAGGATATTGAGGGCCTCCACACCTAAACGAGGAGGAGACCATGCTGCAAACTTAGCCAGGTTGGCTGCCCGCCTTGGGATAACCTTGGGTTGAATAAGGCAGAATATAGACACCTCCCTTGACTAAGCTAATATCGCCTTCAAATATTTGAAGGGAGCCACCCAAGACAATAACTTAAAATTAATTAAGGTACAGCAACAAATCGCAGAAGGACAAGACGTCCATGACAGCAAAATTGGGCTCCGGTTAATACAGCTGGCAGGAGTAGAAGTCGAGGTTAAGGGGATACAAGAGGAAATGCTACGGGAAGTGGCAAAGAAGATAGATGCCCAAGAGAGGCATCAACTGGAACATGAAGAGGTAACCACGAGGTTACATGGAATGATCGAGCACGAAAGCCCAGTGGCATTAGCCCGAGACCAGACTCCGCAACAGATGGTCCTCAGTCTCAGAGCGGAATTCGTAGAATTCCATGCCCAAAGCGTCACTCGGGAAAGAGAGGTCTACTGTACACAAGGACAGATGCGCCTAGATCAGACAACCTGCCAAGCGGAAATTCGCAGGTCACAAGACCAGCAACAGCAGCAGAATAATGAAACAAATAATACCCTAAAAGTATTATCGGCGTCAATAAATAGGATGTTGGCTACCGCACCAAATCCTGAAGCTGCAGGACCTGCACCCTTACCCGCCGTACAAGAAACTGATGATGATGAAGAATACTATGCTCCACCTATATGGATAGATAAGGGGAAAGGCAACGAAGCCGCTGATGCATCCCCCTCAGGTACCCAGGGAGGTGACCCAGGGGATCCTAGTGACGATGACGGTGATGATGATGATGAGAGAGGAAGACGGAGAGGAAGTCCTAGCTGAGGCAGGCGAGGACAAACACCAGAACAGTCTGGTATGGCAGAAACACTTGCCAACGCGATGGCGCTAAACATTAAGCGACCATCAGAGCCACTCCCATTCTATGCGGACAAACCAGCACAAGATATATATGTGTGGATTCTTCAATGCACCCACTATTTCGAACGGAACCCACGAATCTGCGATGATGCCAGGGAACGGGTTATATATGCACTCAGTCATACAAGAAGAGAAATAGTGCTTCCTTGTACCATTTAGTACAGGAAGGCTATATACAGACTTCAAGGAGAAACTCAGCAACCGCAACTAGCAATGTGGACTCGTTTTGAACGCGTTATGATCAAACAATTTGCCATGGTAGAAGAAGAAAGACTAGCTCTCTGAGCCATAAAGTTAGTCGAGTACGAGGAGAACATTGAATGTTATCTTACGGTCATGCACAACCACAACATTTGTGCATGCATGACTGGGGAGTCCTGGAGGCAGAAAGTAGAAGACAAACTGGCGAAACAAATCGTCCACAGGCTGTCGGCCTTGGACTATACCACGGATCAAGAATGGGAAGAGGCACTCAGGCTATGGGGACGGTCGGAAGAAGGACTTCTCGCTAGAGAAAAAATTGCGAGAGACAAACCGTCCAAGCCTAAAGTAGTCCAGATGGTCAAAAGAGAAGACCGATGGGACTCTAAACCAAAGTGACAAAGGGAAAAAATACCTGGCGTCAAGGGAGGTAGAACCCCACCACAAAAACGGAAATGGGACAACGAACCAGAGAAGCCTGGGAAAAGGTTGGGAGGTGCGACAAAGACCACCCACACAAACTTTGACCTGGCTCATGCCGGTATCCTACAGAGTATGATAGACACTCGGAGGCGAGACAGAGATTGTACACGTTGTGGAAAGAAAAACCACACCTACCAGATGTGTTGGGGAGATGCCCATATATCAGTGGCAACGGTCAGCTCAAGACTGATAAAAATGGGAATTCGACGAGCAAGATCGGGTATTGTAAAGCCCAAATTAGCACAAAGAGTCCCTTCTGCACAACATCCAGCCCGAGTGAATAAGATCTGCGAACCGGCAGATGACGAAGAGCTGACATAGGTCAGTACATTGGCACAAATGGCGGCGGCATTTGGGTAGTCAGTGTCCTAATAAAACTGGAATCGAAATGGGAATCCCGTTTGGCTGGGGTGTATTGGATACCAACCATGACGGGGATCGGGTACTCCGTGTGCAACTACGGGAGTCGAAACTCAAGATAATCAATGAGGCGCAAAGCGAGTCTCTCCTTTCAGGATCAATAAAAGTAGGGTCTAAGTGAAGGGACCCCATGAGGGACTTGAGAGCTCGAAAACAAGAATCAATATATGGAGCGTGTCGATCCGAAGAGAGGATAGTTAACATGCTCACATGGCCCGAGAGCCAGCAGTACGAATTTCCGCGAGTCACCTGGTGGTTCCCTGCTACCCACGTGCAAGCAAGTTACTACACCGAAGAAGTTAGCACATAGCAATGCAAGATCTACCTGATAACAATACACGACAGGAGGACAACCGATGCGGGCCGTTCCACCTACCACATGAGTCTGAGTCGTATTATACGTATGTACTATCTTGCCTTCTGGCCAGAGTGTGGGATAGGGATGTACCACTTTGGTGCGCAAGGCCCCTGTGAGGGAGCTGGACGGATAACTGAAATCCTAAGGGCAAGGATTTTGTGAAAGCGGGAATCCCACACCAGGGAAGTGAAATGGCTAAGAACTGCCTGAAAATCTGCTATGAGCCGAGGTCTGGCGTGTAGGGAGAAGGGATCTAGCCTGAGAACAGGTCTTGCAGAATTGCGTATCGGTGAAACGCCGCTTAAGTATGTAGACCCAGATTGTTAGAGCTAAAGAGTTACTAGTTTGTCTGAGGAGACCTCAATGGTCGAAACTACGCGGGCATAGTTACAAACATCTTGTTACCTGCACCCAACACCAACAATGCCTAAATGCAAGAACTAAGAAAATCTTATCCACGCTAAGTGCCTGGAATTAGAAGCTCCAAAACCAAAACGATATAACTGTCCGGAGGGGATCGCTTAACTCCACCTACACGATAAGCGATACAAGGTTAAAGTCTTGTTAGACTCGGGATCCAACGTATTCCTTATCAATAAGGACCTAGTTGAAGACCTTCGCATTCTAACAGTGGAACACAAGAATGCAGTTGATATCTTAGGATTTGACGGATCATCAGCCGCCTCAGGAGGGAAGTGTCACACTTTCCCTATTAAATTGGAGATAGGAAAAAACCGACACATCTCGGAAGTGTCGTGTGAAGTGGCTAAGGCAGGTCACTATAGAATGATAATTCCCTTTGGTTGGTGGCATCGTGAACACCCAGTGTCTCACATAGAAGATGCCGAAAACTGGACTTTTTCTGCTACAATTTGTGAAAACTGTGCGGAAGAAGATGAAGGAATAGCGGATATGTTCGAATATGACAAATCCGTCGCCTGGTATCCTAATGCTTGCTGCATCGGAAGAATCGGTGCCCTAGAAAATATTGTGTAAGTCGGATCATTACCGAAAGAATACTGGCAGTAAAAACACTTGTTTGAAGCCTAGACGACAGAAAAAGGTAGCACCGAGACTGACATTCGATCATGAAATTAAGTTGAATCCTGGATGAACTCCCCCTTGGGGGCCGATATATCCACTATCCGAAAAATAGCTTAAAGCTTTACGAGAATACTTGGAAACGATGATTAAACAAGGAAAGATCACAATGAGCCAATCACCAGCATGAGCACCCATATTATTCGTACCCAAGCCAGATGGTAGACTACGCCTAGTTGTGGATTACCGAAATCTAAACAAGATTATTATCCTCAACAAACATCCGCTTCCACTTATGTCCGAACTCAGAGATGGAGTAGCCGGTGCAAAGATCTTCACCAAGCTAGACCTTAAGGATGGTTCCCACTTGATTAGGATAAAGGAAGGTGATGAATGGAACACAGCATTCTGTACAAGATACGGATATTACGAATATAAGGTTATGCCTTTTGGATTAGTCTACGCTCCAGCAACATTCCAAGATATGATGAACTAGGTACTCCAAGAATACCTCGATATTGGAGTCATGTGCTATCTTGACGATATCCTCATCTACTCAATGGATGAAAAGGAACATGTCGAACTGGTCAAGAAAGTTCTACAAAGTCTATCAGACTTTCAATTCGCAGTATCGCTAAAAAAATCCACGCTTTATGCGACAGAGGTAGAATTCTTCAGCTATATGGTGGCAGTCGATGGTGTGTCTATGAGCACCCGAAAGGTGGAATCTATTATGGTTTGGAAAGTACCTAAGTCAGTTAGAGAAGTACAAGTATTTATGGGATTCACTAACTTCTACGGACGATTTATTCAAAACTTCGCGGCTATTTGCAAACCCATAGCCGTGACATTACAAGGAAATCAAAAAAGTTTTAAAATGAGGACTTGAACAGAATACGGCGTTCGAAGAACTGAAGCACCGATCCACCACCGCTCCCATACTTCACTACTTTTTTCCGCAAAGGGAAACTGTAGTAGAAACCGACGCTAGCGATTTCGCACTCAGTTGCGTCCGGTCTCAACACTTTGAGAAAAGGTTACATCCAGTCGCATTCCATTCCAGAAAATTAAATTTGCCAGAACGCAATTATGAGATTCATGATAAAGAGCTGGGCGCAATCCGCGAAGCATTTATGGAATAGAGACACTACTTGATCGGAACGGAAAAACCGATTACAGTCTTTACTGACCATCAGAACCTACAATACTTTCTCACCTGAAAAGTCTGGAGTGGCCATCAAATTCGGTGGGCTCAGTAGTTGGTAGAATACAATTTCCGCATTGTATACTGACCAGGCACGAAGGGTGGAAAGCCTGATGCATTAAGCAGGGGGCCAGAGTACAGTCCTGAGGAGAGAGCTACGCATTGCGAACAGAAAATTTTGAAAGAAGAAAATTTCCTGGTATCGCTAGTAGCGAGGGTAGGCGATGAAGGAGAAGACTGGGATAGAGATAAGGATTTGGATTTGGAACCTGGAAGAGGTGAAAAGTAACCCGTAATTAGGGTCAAGAGATTGAGCAAAAGGGCATACTTGCCAATAAAGGGGTCAAGAATGGCGGCAGGACATGACCTGTACGCCATAGAGGATGACATTGTCCCGAAATAGGGACAAGGATTGATAAGAACAGGTATAGCTGTGGGGCTACGCGAAGGAACCTGCGGAAGAGTTGCCCAGAGAAGCGGATTAATTGTCTGAAGTGGAATCTCCACTGGCGCAAGAGTAATCAATGCTGATTACACTAGCGAACTCACAGTCGCACTTTTCAACCATAAGGATGTGGACTGCCAAATAAGAATGGGTGATCGTATAGCTCAACTAGTGGTAGAAAAGGTCAACACCTCAGATATGATGAAAGTAGACGACTTGGAAGATACGGAATGAGGAGCCGCGGGATTTGGAAGCACAGATATAGCGACAAGATCCTTGATCGTAAAGGAACATGAACCTAGCATCAGCTACCTACAGGTATCGGCAAAAGACAACGAACATTGGTATGACATTTCAGAAGTACCCGAAAAAGTTCTAATATCAAAAGCCATTATCCTGGAAAAGGGGATAAAGCAGTTCAATCTTGAATTCGTAAGCGATATGAAGGCAGCTATCAGGACAGACACAGCATGAAGGCAATGGAGGGAAGAACTCATTAGGTTACGAGACGAAGGAAAGGATTTTCCCAAAGGCTGGACCTTAACTGACGATCTACTATATTATAAGCAAAGACTATTTGTACCAGATAGTCTGGCGCTATATACCAAGATCGCAGAAGGATGTCACGATGCAAAGGTTGCAGGACATTTCGGACAAGAAAAAACTTTGGAAATTATCAAGAGAGACTTCTACTGGAAAGGGCTTGCGGCATGGGTCAACGACTACGTACGATCCTGCGATGAATGCCAACATAACAAATCGCCTAGACACTCTAAGTACGAATTATTGCGAACATTGCAAATACCCTACGCAGCATGGGTGTCCATCTCAGTGGACTTCCTTGCACAACTACCAGAGTCGCAAGGATGCACTCAAAGAATGGTAGTAGTCGATCGATTCACTAAGATGGCACATTTCATCGGACTAGAGACCTCAGTAACGGCCGAAGATGTTGCAAATACATTCCTGAAAGAAGTATAGAGGCTGCACGGCCTAACAACCGAAATTGTCTGCCACATCAACTCAAAGTTCACATGAGAATTGTGGGAATCACCATGCAAAGCACTGGAAATTAAGCGAAGAATGTCAACGGCATAGTACCCTCAAAATGACGGACAAACCGAACCAACCAACCAAGTGCTGGAAGGTTACCTGCGAAGTTTTGTCAACTATGATCAGGACGGTTGGTACCAGCTATTACCTATAGCTGAGCACGCCTGTAACAACTCCGCTACCAATGCTCATAGGATAGCACCATTCTATACGAACTACGGATTCCATCCACAAATAGAGTAGATGAAGGAGCGCCAAGCTCAAAATCAAGGAGCAACACTTTATGCTAACTGGATTAAGGCGATACATGAACAAGCAAGAGGGTCACTAGAAAAGACATGGGAAGGAATGTCGAAATATTATGACCGGAAAGCGCATCAACAGCCGGACTACAAGATTGGGGATAAAGTAATGTTAAACGCAAAGAACATTTGTACCCAATGGAAATCAAAGAAGCTAAGTCCAAAGCTATATAGTCCTTTCCAAATCATGGAAAAATGCGGAGCCCGAGCCTTCAAGTTCAACATATCCGATCGCTGGAACATTCACCCCGTATTCCATGTCGCTTTATTGGAACCCTACCGCGAGTCAGTTCATGTCAATCGTCAGCAACCCTCTAGAGAGCTGGAGGATATTGACACTGACCTACAATGGGAGGTTGAAAAAATGGTAAGAAGCGAGATTCGTTCTTACAGAAACCAAGTATGCAGCCGCTATCAAGAGAAGTGGGAACTGTGTTATTTCATTAAATGGCCAGTGTGTTCAGAACATGAGAACACAAGGGCGCCTGCTACCGGTATGGAAAA
Organism: Tuber brumale; assembly: GCA_014065205.1. Classification (NCBI taxonomy): domain Eukaryota; kingdom Fungi; phylum Ascomycota; class Pezizomycetes; order Pezizales; family Tuberaceae; genus Tuber; species Tuber brumale. The sequence goes on along the minus strand of JACCEG010000023.1, from coordinate 367,600 downwards.
CACGGAGGAAGTTGTGAAGAGTTTTCATAATGGAAATCCGTACATGGCAGGATGGGCAGAAGTAAGATAGTGAGGAAAAGGTTTGCCTACTGTGGCCAAGTAAATGGGGGAGGTTTTTCACACTGACCACACTGAGTCTTAAAATGTATTTAGAAGGAAATTATAAAAAGGTTGTAAAGGCATTTCAGGCGAAGCCTCGTAGGAGGGAGCTCATGTTCAGCATATGGAAATCCGAGACAAGTGCACAGACCCACAGAAGGGTAACTACGCACAGACCCTCGATTTACCGGAGCCAACACCCGGCTCTGGCCCCCTTATGGGGCCCGCACGTCATTAGCGAGATTTCGAGAGTTGCATCCTATAACTAAAATGTCACATCAATGAAGCCCAAATCATGACACCATATACGTCACCTCCGTCCATCTGACCGCATGCTGTTCGCAGGATATATGAGAGGGGCCCTTTGGCGACATCTGGGAAGTGGAACGGAGGAAGTCCGTCGGAGGCACATTGTAACAGTAGGCTTCAAAGTTAGGCTTCCTACACTACAGGCCGCAGGTGACTGGATGTTTTTGGCGAAAATACTCTAAGAGGATATTCCCATAGTGGAAGCTACGCGGGGTATACCGAATCCACCCATACCCTTCGGAGATCAGCTATAGGTTGGTTGGTCCTAGTAATAGGACCCCTCTATGGAGGCCGGCGAACTAAGGGGAAGCACACTCAGAATGGAAGACCTAGATAAGTGGGAGCCCCGTAAGACATTGATACGTCGGGCTCGGACTTGCAATTGGCACTTGGTGGCCTGGCATGAATCTGATCACTTCATGACCGAAGACACTACTGGAACGATAGTCAACCAGACTAAAGTAATATAATGGTCTATACGAAGATCTAAGTTGGAGGCCACTGTTTGGTACAACAAATAACGCAGTCATCTCAACGGAGGAATACTATTCCGTGTTTGCGAGAGGGTGTGATAAGTTTCAGGGTCAAACGGTGTTCGCACTCATAAGATTCTGGACATTTGCGTATTAAAACCAGAGTGGTACTTCAGAGGCATTGTAGTTAGAAGTAGTCCGTGAACACTCAGACGTGGGATATAAATATTGAAGTGCCTCCCTCGCTTACAGACGTCATCAAGCAACGGAGAAGAGATCTTATCAATATAATATTGTTTTACGCTTCAAATCTTTACCTTACCTATTTTATCGAGACGAGCCTTCCTCGACAGATTCTCCGCTTAAAGATTTCGGGCCTACGTCCCTCAGTTATATACTTGAGTTTGGCGTCCGCCTAATAGTCCAATAGTTTGTTGCTCAAGATTCTCATTATGGCATCTGGTTTTCCTTCTTCTTTTCCAGGTCAGTATTCAATTTTGAAGTTGTACTTGCTGAGACTTTCCATCCATTGAATTTGTCTGTCATTAAGTTCCTTAGTTGTTACAAACTAGATCAAGTTCTTGTGATTGGTCAAAACTCTAACCTGGTGGTCATTATTCTGTATGTATCTTCTCCCTTCCTTTAGGGCCTAAACTATGGCTAATAGTTCTTTGTTGGCAACATCGTAGTTGCACTCAGGGGGTATCATTGTTTTCGATCTGTAGTATACCGGGTGCCATTTTCCATTATCACATTTTTGAGATAGGATCCCTGAACAGACATATTTCGTTACATCTATTTTAATAAGTGTTTTCCTTTGCGTACTAAAACGTATCAATATTGGTGCCGATGTGAGTCTGGTTCTGATATCGTCACATGCATTATGTTCCTTTCCTCTCCAGCTTTCTTGGACGTACTTCTTAGTCAGGTTATATATGTGTCTCGCCATCCCGCTGAATCCCTCCTTAAACCTTCAGCAGAAGTTGCCAAATCCAATGAAGTATACGATGTCAGTTTTGTTCTTTGGTTTCGCCCATTTCAATATAGCCACTATTTTTTGCTGGTGTTGACTTCAACTTCTTTTCCAATGGTAATAAATCCCAGGTACTTCATTTCTTGTTCATGGAATTCACATTTGGATAATTTGATTATTATTCCTGAATTCTGGATTTCTCTTATGATATTGCTGATGTCCTGTCAGTGTTACTCTATAGATTCCAAATATAGGAGTACATTATCTAAGTAGACTATGCAGTATATATCTAAACATTTATTGAGTACTTGGTTGATCCACTACTGGAATGATGCTGGTACATTAGTCAAGCAGAAATGTATGACCAGCTATTCGTACCTTCTATACCTCGCCATGCAAGTTGTTTTCCATTTGTTTCCAGCTTTGATTCTAATATTGTGGTATGCATCTTTGATGTCCAATTTGGTGAAGTACTTGGCTGATCTTAGTCAGTTAAGACCTTCTCCAATTAGTGGCAGTGCATATCGGTCTTTCTTTGTAACTGAATTGAGGGCCTCATGGTTCACACCTAGTCTCATTTTCCTATCTTTTTCTTTGTCGAACAGGATGAGTAATCCTCCCAATACGAAGAAATATTGTATCCATCCTCTTTTCATATTTTGTTGGATGTATCTTCTTAACTCTTCCAACTCTTTTTCTCCTAATAGGTAAAGACAATAGTATCAGATTTTCTTCCTTGCTTTTGTTCTTTCATCTTTCTCAATGTAGATCTCATAATCCACTCGCAGTCACCTTGGCAGTAGTTTGTCCACTTTCTTTTCCTGAAAAACAATAGAGAATTTGTAGTATTCAGGTGGTATTATGTCATACCACTCCTTTTCTCCTTGTTGTTACTTGTGTTGTACTGACAGCTCAATGCTGATGTTGATTCATGCTAGTTTAATGGTTCTTTCAACTGGGTTCCATATTAGGATCCATGTGGTCTCTCCTCTTTTATAATATCAACCAAAAGTCTACGCCAATATTTCACAAACCTCGATTGGCTTTTCTTTTTTCTTACTTGTTTGGTCCGTACTGCTGAATCCTTCTTCCCTCTCTTGGTATTTGGTAGTTTTTGGACCTCATGCATTTCGCCTTCATTGATCTTTTCAATAATCAACTGGGCTACTCGGTCTCCTCTCTGGAAATCATAGTTATTATTTCCAAAGTTAGCTAACACTACTGTGACTTCTCTAGTACAGTCAGCATCAATAACAGCTCTGTTATCAATGAGTTTACATTTGATGGCTAGTTCACTGCGTGGTGCTATTCATCCATAGGTATCAGGAGGTAATCCTATCGCTATTCCTGTCATTATCATTTCTTGTCTTCGTGCAGCAACCTTTTTATCTTTATCGGCATATCGGTCATGTCCTCCCACTTGATTTGAGCCTTTTGATTGTACCTTTACTTTGTCATGCTGTCTTTTAAACCTGATTCTTGTATCTCATTCTTTTCTTAACTCATCGAATCTGGTCTTCAGATTTTCTTCCTGGGCCTCTCTTTCAGGTGTCATATATACTACTGGTGAACAGTTGAGATATGCTGTCATGCATCGTTCGCTGGCAAATGTAATCTTGCTCTTAACCATGTTGATCATAGGATTGTGTTATCTTAGCCATAGCATTCTGAGGACAAGCTCATAGGTCTTTAGGTCTGCTACTTAGAAGGTTGCTATTTCCCTATACTTGCCAATATCTATAGGTACTTGTACTATGTAGGTGAACCGGCCAATAGCTCTGGGATTCTTGTCTGCCAGATGGACCTGTCTCTTCAACTTCATTGGTATCGTGGGGTAGTTGTATTTGTCTCAAAAGCTTTTGTTAATAAAATCTTCCATGGCCCCCAAGTGGAGCATTGCATGTATCATGGTGCTTTTCTTTTTGTTATCATATAGTGTTGTATTGATCTGAACATAATCTCTGACCTCTTTCAGTAATATTGTATAGTAATTAGCCTGTGTGATATTCGTCAAGCCTCTCATAATGTTTCCTGCAGTTCAGATAGTATTCACCTTCTTCTTGTTCTCCCGACCATCGTTTAATGGGGACTGTCTTCTTCTCCCTCCTCCTCTTCCTTTGCAGTCATTTTTCTCCTGTTGGTTCTTTTTTGCTGTTCAAACCAGTTGTTATCTCAGGCTGGAGTCATTGGACCTTCCATTGTCTGGTCTGCTTCAGTATTCATGAATGTAATGTCCAAGCTTTCTGCATTGGCAGCAGAAATTCTGATCTCTTCTCTGTTATATTTCTCAGTAGAGAGGTTAAGGCTTTGCTTCACTTACATCTTGTTCATTTCCACCTAATGATCCTCTGCTGGTCTAAACATCATGTCGTAGTTTTTTAGTATGGGTCGAAATATTCTGTCATTGTTCTTGGGCATATAAATTTCTTTTGTCTTATCTCATTTCTCCTTTTTTAGGTTCTTTAGAACTGCCAATCTTGTTTCTTTCAGAATGGCCCATTCTGCTAACCCTTCTACTGAGTTGATCTCCATGTCGTAATGGTCTAATTCATTTAGCAATCGAGCCGTCATGACCGTATAGAGCAATTCTGCTGCTATGGCATCATCGAGTAAGGCCTCTGTTTGTTTCAAGTAGAACTCATTCTAATATTCTGTTGTTGGCCTGTTCCCCTGCTCTATCCTCTTTAGCCTGATTCTTGCAACTCCTCGCATGTCTATTTCTACAAATTGTTTCTTGATAATCTCTTTGAAGTCATTCCAACTATTCTACCCTGTTGGTTTGGTCCCTTCTGTATATGGTATTAACTATTTGCTTGCAACTTTCCGTGAATAGCTCGAGACATAAAGAATTTTCTCCATGTCATGTCCATCTGGCTATCCTGCCACCCGAAAGTAAATCTGCAGTTCTGCCAGCCAACTCTTGAGGTGGCTCCTATCACCTGGATACATCTCTAGTTGTTTGACCTTCAGTTGGTATTGTCCTATTGTTTGGATAATCTGTTACATTTGTTTGGAGCTGAATTCTGACCTTGTTTTAGGAGGTGGTCCTGAGCCATCTCCTCCTGGCAGTGCCATAACCTCCATTCATTGGTGTTCTCCTTTATCTGAACTGGAGGTATCATTGCTTGATTGTTCTTCTGGTATTACTGGACTTGGTATTATTCCTAACTGAAAAACAGTTTATTGTAATTCATCTGCTACTGTGGGTAGTTCCAGCGCTTGGTCCTCGAACATAAAGTCTGTCTTGATATCGTCTAAGCATCACTATCAGTGATACTTTGTAATATTCTGGTCCTTAACCCATATTAGTTTTCAGCAATGGCTAGACGATACTTCTTGTTCTATTTAATGATAGTTTTTAGATTTATATCAACGATAAGGTAGGAGAGATCTCCTGTCTCTAGTCCTTATCACCTATTGTACTCTTTATTCAACTCTACTCACTTAGTAGAATACTCGTTGTTATTGGTAGTCGTAAAGTAAGGAGCGTAAAGGTTTTGTATTTATAAAGTGCAAAGTAATAAGTATGAAAGTAACTTAGAATGAAGAGTGAAGAGCTCATCTCCTTGGTCTTTTCTTTTTTCTTCTTTTTTTATCTTCATATCTTCTTAGTTAAGGTACAAGAACTTGCATGCAGTGCAAGCTATAGTATAATGTAAACCTTAATTCCAACTTGCGTAAACAAATGAAATCTTACACCAAACTCAATAAAAGTCTTCCTATTGTGTCCAATAGCTAATACCAAATCCCTAAGGAAGTAAAACAAACAAATGCAAAAATCATAACAAAAACCTTCACCAAAGCAAAACTAAAGCAAGCTAGGGTAAGAAAAGAGCACCTGGCCTAAAACTAAAAATCAGAAGAACAACAGTGAAAGGTGGGAAGTCCCTTGCAGAGAGAAGTGTGGAGTGGGTGAGCGGCATACAGAGAGGAAAGAAGATCACTGTTCCATTAATATAGGTTGCTAGGACCTTAAGCTGGGCCTTGTCTGACCAAAGGGGGCAGTCCAGTCCTCTGTCCATAAGCCACAGGAGGAGGTGCTCATGGTGGGGAAAATGGGACAGGCAGTAAAGGATAGCAGGTTGAAAGTCCTCCTCATCCTCTTGGTAGAGGAGGGGAAGGGGAGAGAAGTCTTCAGTGAACCAGGATGCAAGTGCTGCAAGGTAACTCCTTCCAGAGTGCATTTGGTGGATTCTGCCTACTGTAAACCTACTAAGTCCCATGAAGGAGTAGGGGGACAGGCAATGGCTGTAGGCATACTGGAGGGTGGAGGGAACTTGTTGGCCCAGTCATTGAAAAGCTGGGTACAGACTGCCCTCTTAACCGATTTGTAGGATGGTGTGTCACTGGGAGGGGGAAGCAGGTCATGTAGTAGGAGGGAGGGGGCTGGGCACAAGAGGGGTTCATCTATCCTGATAAAGGGTAGAGTCCTGTATGCTATCACATCAAGGGCAAGGTGCTTTCTCATATAGGGTACAGAGATGTGGGTCTTCCAGAGTAGTGAGGCATACACTGAAGTCAGTCTTCTGGTGTAGGACCTGTGGTCTTCCAGAGACTGGTAGGAGGAGGTTGTGGAAAAAGTGGGGTAAAGGCAAGCTGTCGCTGGATTTATTTCTAGGAGAAAGTACACAAGCCTAAGTGCTGCTAGCCATTGGTAGTGGGTAATAAGGAGTGGGAGCAGGAGGAGTACTGACTGACAGGCGAGAGTATCCACAGGTGTGGACATAAAGCAGTCAGCCACACATCTTTGCATGGTTTTTCCGAATGCTGACATCCTGTCAAGTATTATGAGACTGGGCAAGAAGAGGTCTGAGCCATAGAGAAGGATACGGGCCACCAAGGAATTTATGAGGTGGTGGCAGCGGAAACAAGCCAAGACCTTGCCAGGTCTAGAAAGTCATTTTATCGTAATAAGAGTACCCTGAGCCAGTGCCAAGCGATGAGCCAAGTCAGTGGATATCCCTTTCAGACAGGAGGTAGTTGTGGGTTTAAACCAGTAGCCTAGCTACTAGTGGAGACTGGATGGCTGAAAGAGCTGTACCTCGAGTAGGTCCAGAATTCTAGATAGGGGGGTTTTCTGGGTGGGAGTCAACCAGTGCATGAGTTCGGTCTTAGGGATTGAGAAGGATACACCTATCCTTCTGACTTTAAGTTGAAGGGAGCAGACCAGGCTCTAATGTCTTTAGATGTTATACTGGTACGACTAGCAAGGCACAATCACAGTGAAGTCATCAACGTAGAAAAGTATTGGACCAATAGGAATTTAAAAGTGTAAAGGTTCATCTCATTGGGCTTTTTTCGCTTTTTTTTTTCTTATCATCAATTTTATCTTGTGTTTAAGGTACACCGTCCGCATGCAGCGCTAGCTATGGCAGATATAAAAAACCTCTATCCCTACGCCAGCTCGAAGCAGTCAGAAGAAAAACTGTCAACAAACCCGAACGGAAAGGCACACTGACAGACAGGACCTAAACCCCGGGAACATGACACCGCCTGCCCGAACCCTGTGCAGTCAAAAAAACTCCCCCATCTCACAACTTGTAGTATACACAAACGGTAAAGACTGTAAAAAGAAAGCCACCCAAGCCCATCAGAATAAAAGAAACCTCACTTCCCAATAGTGGTCTAAACCCCATAGCAAGAGCCACCCCAAATGGTCTTAACCCGGCCGGAACAGTGCCACCTACGACAAAAACACGTCTACGGCTAAGGGATATACCCGGCAAGGTGGAAGGGGAATTGAAGGGAGAAAAGCCCAGGCTGAGGAAAACAGAACCCGTGGCAGGGCACAGGGACTAGTGCCAAACAGACTAGAAAGCCCTGTGGAGCCACCAGAAGGGTGTTGAGGTATGGCAGTGCAGCAGTAAGGTGCAAGCCAGGTGAGGGTGTAGCAGTAGGATGCAAGGCAATCCAACCATCAGGCCAGAAACGAAACCGAACGCGACCATGTCAACTATCGGTAATCGTGTTCATGTCTTTCTAGGCGGTCCCCAGGGGTGGAAGGCAAGGGATCTTACCTCGTCTCTCATGTAGTCCCTTGTTCTACGAGAGATAGTGTCACTTAGTGGATGAGATACCACCACTTAAGCCAACCGTGGGGAAGAGCGAGATCGATCTGCAGGCCTGCTGAAGAGTTCTCACGTACCGCAAACGGTGTGTCCCTGCTGTCTGAAGCATGGGAAGCGAATGGTCACTGACAGTATGGAGGGGCCCTGCTAAGGGAGGAGAGGGGCGGGAACTGGCAGTGCGAAAAACATACCGGAACACGGAGGCAGAAAAGCCTCGATGCATAGAACAGCCAAAAAGGGCAGTAGGAGGAGGTGAATGGCCGTCACTCCTAGGCCAAAGCAATCATGGGAGGAGAGGGGTGGGTGGGTGGTTCTTGAGATCCCAAGTGTGGAGGTTGATTTCAATCACGAGGAAAATAGAAGAAATGGAGGATGGCTCATCTCATTGGGCATATCGACCTCCTTTTATAGTCGCTTTTTACACAAAGTTTCTTACAACTAAACTAATCATGTGACTTAAATGGTTACATGTGCTAAACATATGACTTCTAGATGAGGTCATGTGTGAAACATAACATACCTATGACTCATAACTATGAGTCATGTGAAAGCATTATTTGATCAAGTCATAAGACCTGAATGGTCACATGTGCCAAACCCAGGACCTTTAAGTGAGGTCATGTGCGAAACATAATATACCTACAACTCATAACTATGAGTCATGTGAAAGCATCATCTAATCAAGTTATATGACCTAAATAGTCACCTGTGTAACCCGTACTGGTTACTGGTCTAAGATTTTCAGGTATCAGGTGATACTGTTTGTGTTTTGAATTTGTTTCAGGAAATAAGGTGTACTTTTAGCCTGATAGTAACGGTTTGATACTATATATATTATATGTTTGGTTTCGAGTATCAGTATGATATTCTATATATTTTATCTTTGGGTTCAAGTATCAGTTTGATACTCTATATGTTTTACGTTTGGTTTCAAATATCAGTTTGATACTCCATATGTTTTATATTTGGTTTAGAGTATTAGTTTGATACTTGATATGTTTTATATTTTGTTTCACGGCTACCAGTTTGGGGCCTTATATGTTTTATGGTACAAGGCTTAAGGTAGCCTAACAAGTATATTTAAAGGCTGCTATTCTTTGGGTTAGCAGAAGCAGACTGTGACAGGGAAAGAGTTTTTTAATATACTTGGTTGAACAGTTACTTTCTTGAGTTCGCTTCGAGAATCTTTAGTTTGAGATCTGCCAAACTTGTCATAGACTTCAGTAGTTGTGATTGTTAGGCATATGGAAATCCGAGACATGTGCACAGACCCGCGGTAGGGTAACCGCGCACAGACCCTCAATTTAGCGGAGCCAACACCCTCCTACGGCGCCCTTATGGGGCCCGCACGTCATTAGCGAGATTTCGAGAGTTGGGTCCCATAACTAAAATGTCACATCAATGAAGCCCACTTCATAACACCGTATTCGTCGCCACCGTCCGTCCGACCGCATGCCGTTCGCAGGGTATATGAGAGAGGACCTTTGGCGACATCTGGGAAGTGGAACGGAGGAAATCCGTGGGAGGCGCATAGAGATAGTAGGCTTCAAGGTTAGGCTTCCTAAACCATAGGCCGAAGGTGACGGGACATTTTCGGCAAATACTCTAAGCGGATATCCCAGTAGTGGAAGCTATTAGGAGTATACCGAATCCACCCATACCCTTTTGAGATCAGCTGTAGGTTGGTTGGTCCTAGTAATAGGACCCCTCTATGGAGGCTGGCAGACCAAGGGGAAGCACACTCAGAATGGAAGACCTAGATAAGTTGGAGCCCCCTAAGACGCTAACACGTCGGGCGTGGACTTGCGATTGGCACTAGGTGGCCCGGCATGAACCTGATCACTTCATGACCGAAGAGATGACTGGGATGATAGTCAACAAGACTAAAAGTCATATAAAAGTCTATGCGGACATCTAAGTTGGAGGCGGCTGTTTGGTATAACAACGAGTGCAGTCATCACATTGGAGGAAGACTATTCCGAGTCCGCGAAAGGGTGTGATAAGTTTCAGGGTCAAACGGTGTTGGCACTTATAAGATTCTAGTCGTTTGCATATTAAAACCAGGGTTGTACTTCAGAGGCATAGCAGTTAGAAGTAGTCCGTGAACACTCAGACGCGGGATATAAATATCGAAGTGCCTCCCGAGCATTGCCGCCATCATCAAGCAATAGAGAAGAGATGTTATCAATATAATATTGTTTCCCACTTTAAATCTTTACCTTACCTTACTTTATCGAGATGAGCCTTCCTCGACAGATTCTCCAATCAAAGATTTCGCACCTTTTTTTTATTTTTATTTTCATTTTTTTTTATTTTTTTTTTATCATCATGTATTCATTGATTTATGGTACAAGAACTTGCATGCAGCACTAGCTATGGCATAAACAAAACCTTAATCTCAAAAACTCGCAAATAACTAAAGAAATATTCGCACCAAACTATAAAAGCCTCCTGAGCGTGTCCGATAGCCGACACAAAATCCCTAAGGAAATAAAACAATAAAATGCATAATCATAATGGAAAACAATCTCCTAACTAACTAGAAAGAAATGACGGGCAGCGGACGGCCCCTTTCAGGGGGCGAAGCCGTGGATCGGCAGAACGGACGAGTCCGTGTCTGTAGAGCCATGCGGGTCCCCTCTTGCTGGGGGCATGCCGGGCGGGAAGCCTGTCGCTGTAGCGTTGATGTATCTAGCGAGGGAGTTGAGCGCGGAGGGGTTTGACCAGAGGGGGCTGTCCCTATCTAATGAAATGAGGCCTTGGAGGTAGCGCTCATTAGGTTCCCTGCGGGACTCACAGCACAGGATGGCGTGGGTGAAGTCCTCTTCATCCTCTTCGCAAAATGGGCAGAGGGGAGAGGGGTCTTCTGTTACGATCCCTAACCGGTATAAGTTCTTAGCAACGGGTAGACGATACTTCTCTTGTTCTTTCTCGACGATAGTTCTTAGGATAATGCCTATGATAAGGTCGGAGAGACTCTCATGTCTCTAGTCCTTATCGCCTATCGTACTCTTTCTTCAACTCGACTCTGTGTTAGAGTCCTCGTCTCGTAGGTAGGTATTCGTAAAGAGCGTAAAGGTTTTATATTCGTAAAAGCGTCCGGTAATAAGTAAGGAAATAACTTAGACCGAAGCGTGAAGAGCCTATCTACTCGGACTTTTTTTATTTTTATTTTTACTTTTTTTTTTATCATCAATTTTATTCTGTGTTTAAGGTACACCGTCTGTATGCAGTGCTAGCTATGACCGACGCAAGAAACCTGCACCCCTACACCAGCCCGAAACAGCCAGAAGAAAAACCGTCACGAAGTCCATCAACATCAGAAACCAGGTGCACAGCCCGTGGGCCCCACGACTTGAACGCGGAAGGGTCTCGCCTAGAGCCGCCAACTCCAACACCCCGCGCAGTGGAAAAAACTCCCCCGCCCCGCAACTTGTAGTATACACAAACGGTAAAGACTGTGAAAAGAGAGCCACCCAAGTCCATCAAAACAAAAAAACCCCAGTACCCAACAGTGGCCTAATAGAAAAAAGGACCCGCGGCATTGCTGGGAGAATCGGTGCCATCCAGACCGGGAAGCCCGAAGGAGACGCCCCAAGGACATCAAGGTAAGGGGGTGTAGCAGTAGGGTGCAAGCCGATCCAACCGCCAGGCCAGGAAAGAAACCGAACGCGACCGTGTCAACTCTCGGTAATCGAGTTCGTGTCTGTCTAGGCGGTCCCCAGAATCAGAAGGCAAGCGTTTTACCGCGTCTCTCATGTAGTCCCTTGTTCTATGAGAGATAGCGTCACTTAGTGGATGGGATACCACCGCTTAAGCCGACCGAGGGGAGAAGCGAGATCGACCCTGTGGCCTGTTGGAGAGTTCTCGCGTACCGCAAACCGTGTTCCCAGCCGTCTGAAGCATGGGAAGCGAGCGGTCGCCGACCGTGTGGAGGGGCCTCGCTAAGCGAGGAAGGGGGCGAGAACAGGCAGCAGAAAGGCAGTACCGGAACCCAGAGGGAGGAAAGCCACGCCACGTAAAGAAGCAAGCGATGGCAGTGGGAGAGAGGGGGGAGATGGCTGTCACTCCTAGGCCGGAGCCATCGTGGGAGGAGAGGGGGGGTGGATGGATGGTTCGTGAGGATCAAGCCCGGAGGGTTGATTTCAATCGCCGGGTGTGTAGCGGAGACGGAGGATGGCCTATCTACTCAGACTTTTTAATTTTTTTATTTTTATTTTTTATTTTTTTATCTTCATGTATTCTTTGTTTACGGTAAAAGAACTTGCATGCAGCGCTAGCTATGGCATAAAGAAAAACCTTAATATCAAAAACTCGCAGTCACAAAAGAAACAACCGCACCAAACTGTAAAAACCTCCTAGGCGTGTCCTATAGCCGACACAAAATCCGTACGGAAATAAAACAATAAAAAGCATAATCATGGCGAAAAACCATTTCCTAGCAGACCCAGAAAAACAAAATGGAAGAAGGCAAGTCCCATTCAGGGAGCGAAGCCGTGAATCGGTAGAGAGGGCGCTTCCGCGCCCGGGGGGTGTTCGATGTCCCATTCCGCTGGGGGCATACCGGGGGGGAAACCAGTCGCTTTAACGTTTATGTATCTGGCGAGGGATTGGAGTGCGGCGGGTGTTGACCAGAGTGGGCTGTCCCTATCTAACGAAGTGAGCCCCTGGAGGTGGCGCTCACGAGGTACCCTGCGGGACACGCAGGTCAGGATGGCGTGGTTGAAATCCTCTTCGTCTTCCTCGCAAAGCGGGCAGAGAGGAGAGGGGTCTTCTGTGAACCATGACGGGTGGGCGGCGAGGTAACTCTTGCCTGAGCGCATTTGGTGGATCCTCCCGGCTATGAACCTGCTGAGCCCCATGAAAGGATGGGGCGCTAGGAACACAGGGTAGGGGTAGGTTGGGGGTGGTGGGAACTCGTCGTTCTAGTCTTTGACTAACGCTGATCTAATTCGCATTTTGATCGACATGTAAGAGGGGTTATCCTCTCTGATGGGAAGACAGGCGGGCGGGAGGATGTCTGGAGAGGCCACCGGTAACGGACCGGAGGCGGGGATGAACATAAGTGTACGATGGGCGATCGCATTGATCGGAAGGTGTTTTCTTATGGGTAGGGAGGGGACCGCGGTCCTCCATGAGAGGGGGGCATAGACCGATGTGAGGCCTCGCGTGTGGTGGCGGTGATCGTCATGGGCCCGGAAGGGGGACGAGGTAGGGAACGTAGGGTGGAGCCTGGCAGTTGCTGGGTTGGCCTCTGGGGGGAGGCGGACTAGCCTTATACCTGCAAGTCTCTGGTGGTGTCGAATCAGAAGGGGCATGGGAAGCAGCGCCGACTCGCAAGCAAGCGCGCCGACTGGAGTTGAGGAGAAACAGTTCGTAACCCATCTCGGGACCGATCTCCAAAAGACTGACATTCGTTCGAGGAGGGTGAGACTCGGGGAGAAGAGGTCCGCACCGTAGAGGAGGATTGGGGAGATTAAGGATGTTGCCAGCCGGTGGCATAGGAAGGGAGGGAGGCCTTTTCCGGGCCTTGATAGCCTTTTGATTGTTGCGAAGGCACCTTGAGCCAGGCCGAGTCTCCTAACGAAGTGGGCCGTTGTGCCTCTAGTGCCTGAAGTTGAGGATGGTTCAAACCAGTAGCCTAGCCAGCATACCAGTTTTGGAGGGACGGAAGACCAGGTCGTCCAGGAGGACCGGGATTGGAGGTGGGGGTACCTTCTGCGAGGGGGTCTCCCAGTGCATCAGTTCCGTTTTTGGGATCGAGAAAGCTGCGCCAAGCGTGCCGGCCTTCCTTTGCAGAATCTTGGTGATACCCTGCAGTCTCTGGATGTTCCTTCGGTAAGAACCCGAGGCTACCGTGACCGCGAAGTCGTCGACGTAGGAGAGGATGAGTCCCCTGGAGACCGGGAAGTGTAGGGTGGATACGTAGATCACGAAGAGCAGGGGGGAGATCGGGGACCCCTGGGGGGTGCCTACCGAGACCTGAGAGAATACCTGAGGCGCGCCCTGAAAGACCAGGCGGCAGGTGCGGCCGTGCAGGAAAGACCTTATCCACGAGACCATGTATGGGTTGACCCCCTTAGTGGCTAGTCGGTAGCAAAGAGTTGGGGCCGAGACATTGTCGAAGCCACCTTTGATGTCCAGGAAGAGGGTCGAGACCTTGAGCTTGGAGCGCATAAATAGTTGGACCTCATGGGATAGGGTGGCCGCCGCGTCGAAGGTGCTCAGACCAGGTAGGGAGCCAGTCTGGTTGAGGGAGAGGAGGCCTAGGAACCGTGCCAGGGCTGAGAGTCTGTTCGCCATCACCCTTTCCAGAATCTTGGAGACTGTTTCCAGAAGGACGATGATACGGAAGGATGCAGGGGTGTCGTAAGAGGGCTTGCCAGGTTTGTCCAGCACTATGCCGTTCGCCTTTTTCAGGGACGGAGGGTGGTACCCGTATCTGATGAGAGGGCCCAGAAGGGAGGTGAGGATGCTCGGGGTTATCAGGTGGACCTTCTTCCAGACCGAGTAGGGAAACTGGTCAGGTCCGGGGGCGGAGGAAGAAGAGGATCTCCGAAGGGCCGCTGTTACCTCATCCGCCGATAACTCCGGTACATCCTTAAATTCTCTTAGGATTCTGGGGGGGGGAGAAGATCTCTTCTGAGGGAAGAAGTGCTTGAGGAGGGACTCGTTGATGTCGGAGGGGTTTTCAGCCCCCGGGATCTGGGGGAACCTGTCGGGCGGTTTTCCGAACGCGAATCTCTTCTTCGTCCAGAGTGTCTGGGGGTTCGCCGCTTGTAGAAAGTTCTTCCAGTAATCGTTTTTGGCTTTCTTGATTGCCTTGAAATAGAGGAGGCGTGCTTTCTTACATAGCTCTTTGGATGAGGGGAGGGGGTCTCTGCGGGCTGCTCGGACTGTAGAGTGGAAGGCTGATCTCTGTGCAGTCAGGTTGGGGGACCACCAAGGCTTAGACTTGTTGGAGGGCCTCTTGTTGGGCGTGTGACATTTGATCTGGGACCTAAGCCTGTCCAGGGCCATGTCGNCAGCGTGTGCGGTGTAGGGGGGGGGGGGGGGGGGCGAATTACCATTTCCTTTAGCCCCTCTTCGAGGGCTTGCCAGTCGGTTTTCGTCCATGAGGGGGATGGGGGTGGAGGTCGGGCCAAAGGTTCAGAAAGCCTGATGAGGATTGGGACATGATCCGAGCCTGTTGGAGGAAGAGGCGTGCTCCAGGAGTGGAAATTAGGGGCGAGGGGGCCATTGGCAAACGCCAGGTCAATCACAGAGGGGCGGAGGTTTGTGTTGAACGGAAAGTAGGTGAGGGTGCTGGGAGTGTTCAGGAGGGAGAAACCTTCACTGGCCGCTCTCTCAAAAAAGGGGGAGGACGTTCCAAGGTCTGGAATCGAGAAGATACGACCTGGGTCGGCTGAGGGGTGGTGGATGTTGAAGTCCCCAACTACCAGCGTGGGAGATGACGTGGGAGGAAACGCTAAGTCCGGGGAGACGGTCCTTTTGAAGGTGGAACCGTCCCAGGTGCTGTAAATGTTTATCACACGAAACTTGGTTACAAAGGAGTCAAAAAAGCCAATTGAGGAAAAAAAGTCCACCGCCATCCAGTCTCTGGCGTCAGAAAAGCCGGGAAGGACCGAGAGCTGTTTAGTGGAGGAAAGATGAAGGTAGCATGCCACTTTAGGTTTTCCACCGTCAGGGCATGGGGGAATGAAGGGCTTAAAACCCGAGAAAGAAGGAGGTTTGCCACGGTACACTGGTGGGTCTTGGAGGGCAACAAGGGTGGGGGGGTCATCCAACAAAGAAAAGGAATTAAACAAGGAAAGAAACACATCCCAGCTTCCCAAGCAGTTGTGTTGAAGAATGGATATCGAATTATTGGAGCACGTCGCCAGCACGGAACTTGCAGGGGAGGAGCGACCAACCATTACACGCCTTGCAGCGTCTCAGGTTGTGGGACAGAAGTGGGAGTTGCCTGCCATGCGGGGTTTGGCAGGGCACCTCCTTGGGGTTTCGGAACGTTTGCGGGGGGACGTGCCGGGGGGGCATCACCACGCCTAGGACGGGGTGTCTCAAAATCGATGGGGGGTAGGAGGGGTTGTGCACCAGTTGAAGGACCCTCGCCGGAGTCGTTCGTCGTGTCCATTCTTTCCTCATCCTGCGATAGAGGGGGTTCCCTACGGAGAGCAGGGGGGGCGGGTCTAGATGGGCACTCTCGAGCGAAGGCCGAGTGGGGGCCCTTGCAGACCGCGCGGAGGGGGGGGAGGTTGGGCAGCAGTTGGCGACCGCTCTGAGGTTTCCGCCCTTCGGGCAGGTGGGGTTCTGGCATCTGTGTGCCTGTTTCCTGTGGGAGAGTGCGCAGATAGGGCAGATTGGATGGTCAATCTTGCATCTAGCCGAGTGGTGACCGTATTCATTACAGTTATGGCATTCAGTGAGGCCATTAGCCGAGTATGCCCTCTCGACCTTGCATCGAGAGGAGTATAGGTAGGAGTTGCCCAGCATTGCGGCCTCATTCTCCGGAGCCACGGTGACAACAACCGAGGTAGCCTTTTTCAGGACTCGGGAGCTTCGGTCGGGGTTGAGGTAGCGGGCAGAGAGGATCTGAACGTTCTTTACGTTAAGTATCGTGTTTGAAAGGGACCGGAAGAGTTCTTCGTCGTCCTCCGGGAGGTATGCAATGGGGAGGGAGTGAACAGCGAGTTGTACCTCGTTTGGTGCTGGGCGGAAGGGGAGCCAGGGGGAGTCACCGACGGGGAAAGACTGATTTAGTTTGGCAGAGAGAGCTTCGTAGTAGGGGGGGTAGGCGGTAGAAGGAACGAAGGGCGAGCGGGCCAGGAGGGCTATCGCACCTCTGTCGTTTACACGGGCATAGAATGATAGGGGAAGATTGCAGCCGGCCTCTCTCAAGACTGAGGCGGCGGAGTCGGGGAAGGAGGCAGCTATAAGTTCAGCCTGGGGGTGAGGAGAGGGGGACGAGCGAGGGGCAAAGAACCGTCTCTCAGCTGCCGGAAGGCTTTTAGGTCCCCTAACCGGGGCACTGTCGGCCATGCCAGACGCAACCTGGGCAGCGGTCGGGATGTTCTTGCCTTTGTTAGTCCTGCCTTTCCTCTTTTGACCAGATGAGGCGGCCTGAGCGTAAGAGGAGGAGGGGCCTGGCTGGGCTGATGATGATGGCGTTGGGTAGAACTCCGAGACGGGAGGGTACTTTCCGTCCCTGAAGGCCTGGGCTTCCCATGAGCGAGGGAATTTTGCCGCATAAGCGGCCGGGTTGCCGTACCATTTGCTATCTTTGGTACTATAGGAGGGGAAGTAAGCGGCACCCCCACCCTCGTAGAGCGGTGTGAGCTTGTCGGCTAGGGTCGAGTCCGATTGGACCGGGGCCCTCTCTTTACCCTTTTTGGATAGGGCTACCCGAGCCACCCCGGTCGAGGATTGCATGGGTGCGTTTTGTTGGGGTGGGGGCTGTTGGTGGTGTGTTGGTTGGGGGAGGGGGGTGGTCAGATGGGATGCAAGGTCTGTGACCGGTTGAAGGGCTGACAGTGAGGCCACTGTCGCGTTCTCAGACTGGGGGGGTGGGGGGGGGGAGGGGGTTTGGCCTTGCGCGTGTGGAGGTCGTCTATCTGTCCAGAGAGCCTAGCGACTTCTAACGCGAGTTCGTCTATCTGAGAGGAGAGGGCCCTGGAGGCGAGAAGTGAGGTGCACAGAAGGGGGAGAATGACGGCCTCTCCTAGGGAGAGGTCATCAAGCTCGCCAGAGCTGATCGGGAGAATAGCTGTGGGGAAACTCCCGCATCCGCCGTTGCGTTTTCTAGCAAGGCGAGTAGGAGGAGGACATGAGGGCGTATTCCCGACACCGAGGAATGCTTCGAGGAGGGGAGGGGGACCGAAGACGAGGTCATCTTTGACTAGGGAGAGAGGCCCCAGCCGAAGGCTTTGGGAATAGCTAGATCGTGTGTGCACACCGGACGCTGATGGTGTTGAGATTGAGTAAGAAATGTAGGGGGGGGGAAATAGCGGAAGCGGAGCGTGGCCTATCTACTCGGACTTGTTTTTTTTTTTCTTTTTT
>JACCEG010000023.1:168346-341436 GCA_014065205.1 Tuber brumale | reverse complement strand
CTCCCCGCCATAAACCTCCCAAGCCCCATGAACGGATGGGGAGAGAGGGACGCGGGGTAGGTGTAGGAGGGGGGCGGCGGGAATTGATCGTTCCAGTCTTTGAGTAGCGCCGATCTAATCCTGAGCTTCATCGACTTGTATGAGGGGGCAACTTCCAACAGCTGGAGACTTGCAGGCGGGAGGAGGTCGGGGGCGGCCACCGGTGGAGGGCCGGACGGGGGGAGGAAGGGGAGGGTTCGGTGGGCAATGGCATCGATCGGGAGGTGTTTTCTTATAGGCGGGGAGGGTACAGGTGACTTCCATGAGAGGGGGGCATAGACCGATGTCAGACCTCGCGTAAAGTAGCGATGGTCGTCGAGGGCCCTGAAGGGGGACGAGGATGGGAACGTGGGGTGTAGCCTGGCTGTCGCCGGGTTAGCCTCAGGCGGGAGGCAGACCATTCTGATGGCCGCAAGCCTTTGGCGGTGACGCAGTAAGAGGGGCATTGGGGGGAGGGCTGATTCGCACTCTAGGATGCCGACGGGTGTTGAGGAAAAGCAGTTCGTGACCCATCTTTGGACCGACCTCCAGAAGACCGACATGCGGTCTAGAAGGGTGAGGCTTGGTGAGAAGAGGTCTGCTCCGTAGAGGAGGATCGGGGAGATCAGGGAAGATGCCAGTCGGCGGCAGAGGTATGGAGGAAGGCCTTTACCCGGCCTGGAGAGTCTTTTGATGGTGGAGAAGGCACCTTGGGCCAGCCCGAGTCTTCTAACGAAGTGGGACGTGGTACCCCTTGTGCCTGAGGTGGAGGAGGGCTCGAACCAGTAGCCGAGCCAACGAACTAGTTTGGATGGGCGGAAGACCAGGTCGTCTAGCCTGACCGGGATTTGGGGCGGGGGGACTTTCTGGGAGGGGGTCTCCCAGTGCATTAGCTCGGTCTTCGGGATTGAGAATTACACTCCTAGTTTGCCAGCCTTCCGCTGGAGTGTGCTGGTGATGCCCTGCAGCCTTTGAACGTTTCTCCTGTAGGAGTTCGATGCGACCGTGACCGCGAAGTCGTCCACGTAGGACAGGATGAGGCCTCTAGGGACCGTGAAGTGAAGGGTTGAGACATAAATTACGAAGAGCAGGGGGGAGATCGGAGAGCCCTGTGGGGTACCGACGGAGACCGGTGAGAAAACCTGGGGTGCGCCTTGAAAGATCAGGCGACAAGAGCGGCCGTGGAGGAAGGATCTTATCCACGAGATCATGTAGGGGTTGACCGCCTTGGTGGCTAGTCTATCGCAGAGGATCGGGGCAGAGACATTGTCGAAGCCTCCCTTGATGTCTAGGAAGAGGGTCGAGACCTTTAGCTTTGGGCGCATGAACAGCTGAACCTCGTGGGAGAGGGTGGCCGCCGCGTCGATCCTATCTACTCGGACCTAATGTCCTCCTTATATAGTTGCCCTTCACGCCCTTGTGACTCATCCTTTAAGTCACTGGTCACGTATGACTCACAACTGTGAGTCATACCCAAAACATCATAAATTAGTCATATGACCAAAGTGGTCACATGCGCGAAACCCATGACCTCTAAATGAGGTCATGTGCGAAACATAACATATCATCATAACCATATCATATGACCAAAGTGGTCATATGTGTGAAACCCGTGACCTCTAATGAGGTCATGTGCAAAACATAACATACCTATGACTCATAACTATGAGTCATGTGAAAACCTTTCCTCGCTAAGCCACTTTCGTGACATCTTCGGTGAACCACGAAGGGTGGGCAGCTCGGTAGCTTTTGCCTGATCGCATCTGGTGGATCCTTCCTGCCATGAACCTTCCAAGCCCCATGAAAGGGTGGGGCGAAAGGGACACGGGGTAAGGGTATGTTGGGGGTGGAGGGAACTGGTCGTTCCAATCTTTGACCAGCACCGATCTAATTTTCAACTTGATCGACTTGTATGAGGGAGTGCCTTCCCTAATTGGGAGACAGGATGGCGGGAGGAGGTCAGGGGAAGCCACTGGTAGGAGGCCGGAGGTGGGGATGAAGGGGAGGGTGCGGTGTGGGATCGCATCAATTGGGAGGTGTTTCCTTATCGGAGGGGAGGGGACAGCGGATCTCCACGAAAGGGGAGCATAGACCGATGGTATACCTCGCGTGTGGTGACGGTGGTCATCTAGGGCCCTGAAGGGGGACGAAGCTGGGAAAGTGGGGTGGAGCCTTGCAGTTGGCGGGTTGGCCTCCGGCGGGAGGCAGACCAGCCTTATTGCCACAACTCTTTGGCAGTGACGTATCATGAGGGGCACGGGGGGGAGGGCTGACGCGCACGCAAGGGTTCCGACAAGTGTTGAGGAGAAGCAGTTCGTGACCCATCTCTGGACGGACCTCCAGAAGACTGACATACGGTCGAGGAGGGTGATACTTGGGGAAAAAAGATCCGTACCATAAAGGAGGATCGGGGAGATCAGGGACGTAGCCAGACGATGGCAGAGGAAGGGAGGAAGGCCTTTTCCAGGCCTCGATAGTCTTTTGACAGTTGCGAAGGCACCCTGGGCCAGGCCGAGCCATCTAACGAAGTGGGACCTGGTACCTCTCGTACCTGAAGTGGAGGAGGGTTTGAACCAGTAACCGAGTCAGCGAACTAGTTTGGAGGGGCGGAAGACCAGGTCGTCCAGCCGGACTGGGATAGGGGGTGGGGGGATTTTCTGGGAAGGAGTTTCCCAGTGCATGAGTTCTGTCTTTGGGATCGAGAAGGATACCCCTAGCCTGCCAGCCTTCCGCTGTAGGACCTTGGTTATACCCTGCAGTCTCTGTATGTTCCTCCGGTATGAGCCGGAGGCCACTGTGACCGCGAAGTCGTTGACGTAGGAGAGGATGAGGCCCCTGGGGACCGGAAAGTAGAGGGTAGAAACGTAGATCACGAAGAGGAGGGGGGAGATCGGAGAGCCCTGAGGAGTGCCAACCGAGACGGATGAGAAAATTTGGGGTGCGCCCTGGAAAACCAGGCAGCAGGTGCGGCCATGGAGGAAGGATTTTATCCACGAGACCATGTAAGGGTTGACCTCCTTGGTGGCGAGCCTGTTGCAAAGTAGTGGGGCCGAGACATTATCGAAGCCTCCTTTGATGTCGAGGAAGAGGGTCGAGACCTTGAGCTTGGGGCTCATAAACAGCTGGACCTCATGGGAGAGGATAGCCGCCGCGTCGCAGGTACTGAGACCGGGTAGGGAGCCAGTCTGGTTGGGGGAGAGGAGGCCCAGGAATCGAGCCAGGACCGAAAGACGGTTTGCCATCACCCTCTCCAGAATCTTTGAAATGGTTTCCAGGAGGACCATGATGTGAAAAGACGCGGGGGTGTCGTAGGAGGGTTTGCCAGGTTTATCCAGCACTATGCCGTTCGCCTTTTTCAAAGATTTCGCACCTACGTCCCTCAGTTATATACTTGAGTTTGGCATCTGCCTAACAGTATATTGATAGTTCTCCTGTTATCAAGGCTCACGATATGAACTACGAGTTCACTTCAAACTCCACCCTCACTTCAGACTTCGATTATATTTTCGAAGCACCTTACTGTCCCATCTATATTCAGACATTTGAAAAGGTTTTCGACAGTGAGCTCTTCGAGATTGAAGAAGAATTTATCCGTAAATCCTGGTGGTTCAAAAGACCTTTCGGGATCCCAACAAGAGATCAATTCAATAGCATATATCGCATCTACCAAGGTTCGGATTTTGAGTGGAATTCGACGGAGTCGGAAAACTTTGTTGACTGGAGCACCTCGTATTCTATGAAGACAGAAGAGAAAAAAAAAAGAACTCCCTGGGACAGTCATCTGGGGGCCAGACATCCCCTCAGCCTGGGCCTAACAAACTTTTATATGTACTACAAGTATATCCCAAACCTCGAGAAAAAGGAGATTCAGGTTTTGAGTCCCGAGTTGGACCAACCGAACTCTTTTATACCTACACCTCTAGAGTATCTTAAACGTTGGATACCTTACATACCATTCCTTAAACCTTTTACAGGACATCGAGAACTCTGGTACGAAGTACCAGTAATCACTCATCCAGGGCTATTAGAGCAATTAGCATACTTGGAAACCATTACAATGGCTGAGATACCTCAAACCCGAGAAAGAGAATAACGGCAGGTGAACCTATATATACCCGACCTGACACGACGGATAAAACCGATGATTCCACAATTCATAGTCCCTTCCCTTCAACACCTCATGAACCTACGTTCCAGAGAGGAAATTTACCTTCTCACCGATCCTCTAGTGTCACAAGCACTCATAGGATATCAATTGTCCCCACACTGAGACCAGGAGACCATGCTGCGAACTTAGTGAGATTGGCTGCGCGTCTTGGAGTAACGTTGGGTCAAATAAGACAAGACATAGATACCTCGCTAGACTAAGCCGACATTGCCTTCAAACATTTGAAGGGAGCTACCCAAGATAATACTTTAAAATTAATTAAGTTTCAACAGCAAATCGCGGATGGAAAAGATGTCCACGATAACAATATTGCAATCTTGTTGATGTAGCTGGCAGGCATGTAAAGCGAAGTCAAGGGAATACAAGAAGTAATGTCGCGAGAAGTCGCAAAGAAAATTGACGCTCAGGAACGGCGTCAACAGGAACATGTAGAGGTAACCACGAGGTTACATGGAACCCTCGGAGAAGAAAGACAACCGGTATTAGCCCGAGACCAGACTCTGGAACAAATAGTCCTCAGTCTAAGAGCAGAATTCGTCGAATTCCGCACTGAGAGTGTCACTCGCGAAAGAGAGATCAACCGTACTCTAGGACAAATGCGCACAGATCAGACTACGCGCCAAGCGGAGATTCCCAGGTCTCAAGACCAGCAACAACTGCAGAATATTGACACAAACCAAATCCTAAAGGGGTTAACAGCGGCCATAAATAAGCTACTAGCCGCGGCACCATGTCCTGAAGCTGCAGGACCCGCACCCTTACCCACATTCCAAGAAACTGATGATGGGGAGTACTACGCTCCACCTACACGCAGGGACAAGGGCAAAGGCTGAGAAACCGCTGATGCATTCCTCTCAGGTGCCCAAGGAGGTTACCCAGGAGATCCTAGTGATGACGACGATGATGATGATGATGGAAGATGAAGGCGGAGAGGAGGTCCTAGCCGAGGCAGGCAAGGACAAATACCAGAACAGTCTGGCATGGCAGAAACACTGGCCAACGCAATGGCGCTGAATATTAAGCGACCATCAGAGCCACCCACATTCTTTGAAGACAAACCCGCACAAGATATATATGTGTGGATATTGCAATGGACCGACTATTTCGAAAGAAACTCGCGAATCTGGGATGACGCCCGGGAACGTATTATATATGCGCTCAGGCGGACGAGAGGAGACATAGTCCTTCCTTATACCATACAGTACCGGAAGGCTATGGACGGACATCATGGGGAATACCAGCAGCCAGAGCTGGCGACATGGACTCCCTTTGAACATGATATGATCAAGCGATTCGCCCCTGTAAAAGCCGCAAGACAAGGCCTTCATGCAATGAGACTAGTGACGTACGACGGCAGTATTGAACGCTATCTAACAGTCAAGCACAACCATAACATGCGTGCACGCATGACCGGGGAGTCCTGAAGACAGGAAGTCGAAGACAAACTTCATGAACAAATTGTCCGCAGGTTGTCGGCCCTGCAATATACGACGGATCAAGAATGGGAAGAGCCACTAAGGCTATGTGGACGGTCAGAAGAAGGACTGCTAGCCAGAAAGAAAATTGGCCGAGAACAACTGTCCAAGCCTAAAATGGTCCAAGAGGTCAAACGAGAAGACTGACGGGACTCTAAACCAAAGCGACAATAGGATACTAAACCGTATGTCAAGGAAGGTGGAGTCCTACCACAAAAACGAAAAAGGGACGATGAACTGGAAAGGCCACAAAAAAGGTTGTGAGGTGCACCGAAAACCACTTATACAAACTGCGCCCAGGCCCATAGCGGTATTCCGCGGAGTGTAATAGACACGCGGAGACAAGAAGGAGATTGCACACGTTCTGGAAAGGAAAACTACACCTATCAAATGTGTTGGGGGGACGCCCATATATCAGTGGCAACGGTCAGCTCAAGACCGATAAAAATGGGAATTCGACGGGCAAGATCGCCTATTGTAAAGCCTGAATTAGCTTGCAAGGTCATAACTGTTCAGCACCCAGCACGAGGGAAGAAAATCTGCGAATTGGCAGGGGACGAAGAACTGACCTAGGTCCGTTCATTGGCACCAACGGTGACAGCGTTTGGGTATTCAGTGTCCAGAATGGAGCTGGAATCGAAATGGAAACCCCCTTTGGCTGTTGTGTATTGGGTACCGACCAGGACAGGGATCGGGTAGTCCATGTGCAACTACAGGAGTTGAAACTTAAAATGATCAAAGGGGCGCGAAGCGAGTCTCTCCTCTCAGGATCAACGCAAGTAGGCTCTAAGTGCAGGGACCCCGCGAGGGACTTACTCGCTCCAATACAAGAATCAATAGGTGGAGAGTCTTGATAGAATGAGAGGATAGTTAACATGCCCACATGGCCCGGGGGCCAACACTACGAGGTTCCTCGAGTCACCTGGTGGTTGCCTGCTACCCGTGTGCAAGCAAGTTACTATACCGAAGAAGTTGGGACATGGCAATGAAAGATCTACCTGATAACAATACCCGACAGGAGGACAACCGATGCGGGCCGTTCCACCTGCCACTTGAGTCTGAGTGGTATTATACGTATGTACTATCTTGCCTGCTTGCGCGAGTGTGGGATCGGGATGTACCGCTGTGGTGTGCAAGGCCCCTCTGAGGGAGCTGGACGGATAACCAAAATGCTAAGGGAAAGGACTCGGTCAAAGCGGGAACCCCACAATAGGGGAGTAAAATGGTTAATAACCACCCGAAAATGTGCTCTCAGCCGAGGTCTGGTGTGTTGGAAGAAGGCATCCTGCCTGAAAACTGGTTGTGCGCAATAGCGTATCGGTGAAACGCCACTTTAGTATGTAGACCCAGATTGTCAGAGCTAAAGAGTTACTAGTTTGTTTGAGGAGACCTCAATGGTCGAAACTACGTGGGCGTAGTAACAAACATCTTGTTACCTACACCCAATACCAATGATGCTGAAATGAAAGAACCAAGAAAATCTTATCCGCGCTAAGCGGACGGAGTTAGAAGCTCCAAAACCAAAACGATATGACTGTGCGGAGGGGATCGCTTACCTCCACATACATAATAAGCGATACAAAGTTAAAGTCTTGTTAGACTCGGGATCCAACGTGTTCCTTATCAACATGGACCTAGTTGAAGATTTTCGCGTTCTTACAATAGAATGCAGTAATGTGGTTGATATCTTAGGCTTTAACGGATCGTCAGCAGCCTCAGGAGGGAAGTGTTACATTCTCCCTATTAAATTGGCAATAGGAAACAACCGACATATCTCCGAAGTGTCATGTGAAGTGGCTAAGGCAGGTCACTATGGAATGATAATTGCATTTGGTTGGTGGCATCATGAACACCCAGTGTCTCACATAGAAGATGCAGAAAATTGGACTTTCTCCGAAAAATGTTGCGAAAACTGCAGGGAGCAAGATGAAGGAATAGCAGATATGTTCGAGTTTGACGAATCCATCGCTTAGGATCCTAATCCTTGTCGCATCGCAAGAATCGGAGCCAACGAAAATACGGTGGAACTCGAATCATTCCCGAAAGAATACTGGAATTACAAACATTTGTTTGAAGCCCTGACGGCAGAAATATTAGCCCCAAGACAGACATTCGATCACGAAATTAAGTTGATTCCCAGGTCAACTCCCCCTTGGGGGCCGATATATCCACTATCGGAAAAACAACTTAAGGCGTTACGGGAATACCTGGAAACAATGATCAAACAAGGGAAAATCACAAGGAGTCAGTCACCTGCAGGAGCACCAATATTATTCGTACCTAAACCAAATGACAGACAACATCTGGTTGTAGATTCTCGAAATCTAAATAAGATTACGATCCTCAACAAACATCCTCTTCCACTAATGTTCGAACTCAGAGATAGAGTAGCCGGCGCAAAGCTCTTCACCAAGTTAGACCTTAAAGACGGTTACCACCTGATTAGGATAAAGGAAGGAGATGAATGGAAAAGGGCATTCCGTACAAGATACGGACATTACGAATATAAGGTTCTGACTTTTGGATTGGTCAATGCTCCGGCAACTTTCCAAGATATGATGAACCAAGTTCTCCAAGAATACCTTGATGTTGGAGTCATATGTTACCTTGATGATATTCTCATCTATTCAAAAAATGAGAAGGAACATATTGAGGCTGTAGAAAGAGTTTTACAAAGTGTATCGGACTTTCAATTAGCGGTATCACTAAAAAAGTCCACTTTCCATGCCACGGAGGTAGAATTCCTCGGCTATATGGTGGCGGTCAATGGGGTGTCTGTGAGCACCCGAAAGGTGGAATCCATAATGGTCTGGAAAGCACCTAAGTTGGTTAGAGAAGTACAAGTCTTTATGGGGTTTGCTAACATCTACCGACAATTTATAAAAAACTTCTCCGCTATTTGCAAGCTAATAACTGAGACATTATAAGGAAATCCTACGAATTTTAAATGGGGAATTGAACAGGACGCTGCTTTCGAAGAGCTAAAGCACCGATTCACCACAGCCTCCATACTCCACCACTTTTTCCCAGAATGAGAAATGGTGGTAGGAACGGATGCTAGCGATTTTGCACATGGCTGCATCCTTTCTCAATACTTTGAGAAAAGATTACATCCAATTGCTTTCCATTCTAGAAAATTAAACTCGGCGGAGTGCAATTATAAGATTCATGATAAAGAACTCGTCGCAATCCTGGAAGCTTTCAAAGAATGGAGACACTACTTGATCGGAACGGAGAAACCGATCACAGTCTTTGCTGACCATCAGAACCTACAATACTTTCTCACCTCAAAAGTCTAGAGTGGCCGTCAAATTCGATGGGCGCAGGAGTTGGTAGAATACAATTTTCACCTTGTATACCGACCGGGCACAAAGGGTGGAAAGCCTAATGCATTAAGCTGACGGCCGGAGTACCATCCTGAGGAGGGAGCTACGCATCGCGAACAGGAAACTTTAAAAGAAGAAAGTTTCTTGGTATCGCTGATAGCGAGGGTAGGCGATGAAGGCAAGGACTGGGATGGAGATAAGGATTTAGATTTAGAACCTCGAAGAGGTGGAAAGGAACCCGTAATTAGGGTCAAGAGATTGAGCAAGAAGGCATATTTGCCAACTAAAGGCTCAAGAATGGCGGCAGGACATGACCTGTATGCCATTGAGAATGACATTGTCCCAAAATATGGACAAGCATTAATAAGGACTGGTATAGCTGTGAGGCTGCTCGAAGGAACTTACGGAATAGTTGCTCCAAGAAGCGGATTAGTGGTCTGAAGCGGAATCTCTACCGGCGCAGGAGTAATAGATGCTGATTACACCGGCGAACTCAAGGTCGTACTTTTCAACCATAAAGATGTGGACTGCCAAATAAGAATGGGCGATCGTATAGCTCAACTAGTGGTAGAAAAGGTCAACACCTCAGACATGATGGAAGTTGACGACTTGGAAGAAACAGAGCGAGGAACCGCGGGATTCGGAAGTACCGATATAGCGACAAGATCCTTGATTGTTAAGGAACAGGAACCTAGCATCAGCTATCTACAGGTATCAGCTAAAGACAAGGAACATTGGTACGATATTTCAGAAGTACCCCAAGAATTTGTAATGTCAAATGCTATTATCCTGCAGAAAGGTATGAAGTAGTTTAACCCTGAATTCTTAAACGAGATACAGTCAGCTATCGAAATAGTTGCAGGGTAGAGGCAATGAAGGGAAGAACTCATTAGGTTACGAGATGAAGGAAAGGATTTTCCCAAAGATTGGACCTTAACCGACGATCTACTGTATTATAAGCAAAGACTATTTGTACCAAATAGTCAGGCACTATATACTAAGATTGCAGAAGGATGTCACGATGCAAAAGTTGCCGGACATTTCGGACAAGAGAAAGCTTGGGAAATAATCATTGGAGACTTCTACTGGAAAGGACTTACGGCATGGGCCAATGACAACGTATGATCCTGCGATGAATGCCAACATAATAAATCGCCTAAACAAGCTAAGTAAGGATTCCTGCAACCATTGCAAATACCCTACGCAGCATGGGCATCTATCTCGGTGGACTTTATCATGCAACTACCAGAGGCACAAGGGTGTACTGAGATAATGGTAGCAGTCGATCGGTTCACAAAGATGGCATATTTCATAGGACTACCAACAACAGCTACGGCCAAGGATGTCACAAACGCATGCCTGAAAGAAGTATGGAGGCTACATAGCCTACCAACCGAAATCGTCTCGGACATGGACTCAAAGTTTGCCGGAGAATTTTGAGAATCCCTTTGCAAGGTGCTGGAAATAAAGCGAAGAATGTCAATGGCATACCACCCTCAGACTGACGGACAAACCGAATGTACCAACTAAGTGCTAGAAGGTTATTTTCGAAGTTTTGTCAATTACGATCCGGATGACTGGTATCAGCTACTACCGATAGCTGAATATGCCTATAACAACTCTGCAACCAACGCTCATGGGATGTCACCATTCTATGCGAACTACGGATTCCATCCACAGACAGAGTGGATGAAGGAGCGCGATGCTCAAAATCCAGGAGCGACACTTTATGCGCACTGGATTAAGACGATACATGAACAAGCAAGAGGGTCACTAGAAAAGACACGAGAAGGGATGGCAAAATATTATGACCGGAAAGCTTGACAACAGCGGGACTTCAAGATCGCGGACAAAGTAATGTTAAACGCAAAAAACATCCATACCCAAAGGAAATCGAAGAAGCTAAGTCCAAAGCTATACAGCCCCTTCCAAATTATAGAAAAACTCAGATGCAGAACATTCAAAGTCAACATATCCAATCGATGGAACATTCATCCCGTCTTCCATGTCGCACTATTTGAACCCTACCGCGAGTCACTTCATGACGATCGCCAACAACCCGCGAGAGAACTGGAGGATATTGATGGCGATCTACAATGTGAGGTTGATAAAATGGTAAGAAGCGAGATTCGTTGTTTCAGGAATCGAGTACGCGGCCGCTATTAAGAGAAGCGGGAACTGGGGTACTTCGTTAAATGGCAAGGGTGTTCAGAAGATGCGAACACACGGGAACCTGCCCCTAGTATGGAAAATGCAGAGGAAGTTGTGGAGAATTTTCATAACGAAAGCCTGGACATGCCAGGAAGGGCAGAAGTAAGAGAGTGAGGAAAAGGTTTTCCTACCGTGGCCAAGTAAACGCGCGAGGTTTTTTACCCTGACCACACTGAGCCTTAAAATGTATTTAGAAGAAATCATAAAATAGTTATAAAGGCATTCGAAGCGAAGCCTGGTAGGAGGGAGCTCATGTTAGACATATGGAAATCCGAGACATGTGCACAAACCCACGGTAGGGTAACCGCACACAGACCCTCAATTTAACGGAGCCAACACCCCCCTCTGGACTCCTTATGGGGCCTGCATGTCATTAGCGAGATTTCGCGAGTTGCGTCCCATAACTAAACTGTCACATCAATGAAGCCCACTTCATAACACCATATACATCGCCGCCGTCTGTCCGACCACATGCCGTTCGCAGGATATATGAGAGGAGACCTTTGGCGACATCTGGGATGTGGAACGCAGGAAGTCCGTGGGAGGCGCATTGAGATAGTAGGCTTCAAGGTTGGCTTCCTAAACTATGGGCCGCAGGTGACGGGACGTTTTCGGCAAAATACTCTAAGAGGATATTCCAGTAGTGGAAGCTATTAGGGGTATACCGAATCCACCCATACCCTTCGGAGATCAGCTGTAGGTTGGTTGGTCCTAGTAATAGGACCCCTCTACAGAGGCCGGCGAACCAAGGGGAAGCACACTCAGAATGGAAGACCAAGATAAGTTGGAGCCCCCTAAGGCACTGACACGTCGGGCTCTGACTTGTCATTGGTACTAGGTGGCCCAGCATGAACCTGATCACTTTATGACTGAAGAGACGACTGGGACGATAGTCAACAAGACTAAAAGTCATATAAAACCGTATGCGGACATCTAAGTTTGAGGCGCCAGCTTGGTATAACAAATTGCGCAGTCATCTCAACGGTGGAATACTATTCCGAGTCCGCGAAAGTTTGTGATAAGTTTCTGGGTCAAACAGTATTCGCACTTATAAGATTATAGACGTTTGCGTATTAAAACCAGGGTGGTACTTCAGAGGCATAGTAGTTAGAAGTAGTCTGTGAACACTCAGATGCGGGATGTAAATATCGCAGTGCCTCCCGAGCTTTACAGACATCATCAAGCAAAGGAGAAGAGATCTTATCAATATAATATTGTTTCACACTTTAAATCTTCACCTTACCTTACTTTATCGAGATGAGCCTTCCTCGACAGATTCTCCAATCAAAGATTTCGGGCCTAGGTCCCTCAGTTAAATACTTGAGTTTGGCGTCTGCCTAACAGTGATACAGTAAGAAGTCTATTCAACAACCCCCGTTAATGCCTCCAGACTTTGATTTGCTAGTTCCCACCTTCAGTAAAGAGCAAAGTGCATTAACCCTACATTTACCACATCTCCTGAGAGGCGGTTACACTTTTTTAACTTCAACAAGTTATCAAGATAGAAGGCATTTAAAGACCAAGTAAGGGCGAGGTCCCTGAGCAAGGTTTCAAGCAGGGTACTAGGAATTCCAAAGGTCAGTTCACGAAGACTCCAGCAAAGGAGCAAGTGGCAAGCGAAGCCCCTGCGAGGTCGTTAGCCAGAGATGCTGCTGAATAATCAACCAGTGAATCATCATACAAACCATCAGAACCACTAACTACTACTTCTAGAGGGTACCCAAAATCTCCTAGAAAGCTTACTGGTACATGAGTACCTCCAATACCACCAGGCAACGATCTATATAGCTCTGATTGTGGTGAAGAATCAGATGACATGGCTTCAGAAGTAGGTCCTCCAGGACCAGAGGCCCAAGGACCAGATATTCTAAAACCACAGACTCCCAGGCCAAACCCAGTTGTTATGGCCAAACTTAGTATCTAGGTACCTTCACCTAATAAGTTTATTGGTGAAGGAGACAACCTCAAACCAGAGGCATTCAATAGATGGTATGACTCAGTACAGTTATATCTATGTCTAAAGGGATGACGAACTAGCGAGGCCAGAAGAGCAAACTGTTTTATCCTCTATACTGAATGATGAGCTCTGGAAGTAGCTTTTCAAGCAGCAGAGCAATTCACTGAAGACATGACCAGAGAAGACCTTGTTGGGATTTTCGCGAGAAAGATTCTAATCTTCAAAACACATAGACTATTCCTATCGCAAATTCTATGAAATCATGCATGTACATAATGGCAAGATACAGAGAATATCAACTATAGCAACTAATTTGCTAATGTTTCGATCATGCCTACCTGCAAACACTATAAGCGATTATGCCTTCCTTGAACAGTTTTTTAAGAACATGCACTCTAGGTTACAACAGGAAGCAGAATTACAGTATGCGGCAACAGACACTGTCGCAGAAGTCATAGAAAATGCAGAGATCATAGATGCTATCCTGAAAAGCACGGATGCTTACAGGAAGGAAAGGTATGAGAAACCAGCAAAAGAATTCATGTCAAAACATGAAGGACAGAAGAACAATTGAAAAATGAGCAATAAGCCCCATATCAGATCAAAGGAACAAAAAGAAAAGGGTCTTTGCTATACCTGTAGAGGTAAAGAGCATCTAGCAAGAGACTGTTCTAGCACAAATGATAAAGACAAGGGCAAAGACGAAGCAAAGGTGAAGAAGAAAGTCACCTCCAACAGAGCGGGATAGGAAAATCTAGGAGAAGATGTATTTATCAATTGCATGGAAATAGATGAAGAAGAAGACATCCTCATGATGGCTGCTAGACCAATAAATATTAAACCTCATGATGCTCTTGAAGGAACAATACATATCAATGGCAAATAAGCTAAGTACTGTTTGATACAGGATCGATAGGAGCCTACCTACTTAATGCTACCTTTGTGACCATGCATGGAATTCTTTGTCATGATTTGAAAACACTGATCAGGATATACCTAGTAATGAAAAAGTTATGGTCAGAAGGTAATAAAGAATGTACAGTTAGCATATCAGCAGGGAAATTGAGTCTAATATGAATTAGGATGTTGGTTAGTAACCTAGTAAAATACGATGCTCTAATATGAATGCCTTTTCTAGAACAACACTAAGCCTATATCAAATGTGGCAAGTTAGCTATCCTGTTCCCAAAACAGAATATTTGAATTGTTTACGTACCCACTGGTGGCATGATATGAGCAGCAGTTATTAGTACTGAAGGTGTTATGGACCAAGACTCTAAAGTGTTTCCCTAGGAAATACTGGAAAATCTACTATACCTAAGAAAAATCAACCATAAGATAAACCTACAGTCAGGAAAGGAGCAGTACTCGTTACCCACCTATTCAATACTGGAAGGATGGGCAACTGACATGAACATATAGCTGAGAAAAAAAGAGAAAGCAAGAATCATAGCACGATGAGTAGTTTCATCGGCAGCTCCAATGTTTCCATAAGAAAAGAAGTATAAGAAACACATGAGGCCACTGGTAGACCTCATGGCCAGGAATGAGATAATGATTAAGGATGTTGAAACCATTGCTAACCAAACAATAATCCTAAATGCTCTTGAAAGTGCAAGATACCAAAGTAAAATCACTCTTAGGGATGCTTATTTCCAAACAAGAGTGGAACTGCAAGATGTGAGCAAAAACACTTTCAAAATACAATTTGGATGTTTTGTTAGTGAAGTTATGCTATAAGGAGATATGAATGCTCTGGGAACTTTTATGTACATAATGTCTGATCTATTCGCTGACTATTTATGACAATTTATATGTGTATATATCGATAATAGACTCATTTTTTCCAATACAAAGGCTGAACACTTGAAACACCTTTCCATGATTTGCAACAAACTAAAGGAAGCTCAATTTTATGCAAGCAGGAAGAAATCAGAGTTTTTCGCCACCAGCCTAAAAGTGTTAGGCCATGTTATCAATGATGAAGCACTCTCACCAGCACTGGAAAAAATTGTGAAGATCAAAGAATGAACAATGCCACAGACCAAGCAACAGCTACAGGAATTTCTAAGAACAGTAAATTACATTAGTCAGTTTTTGTCATACATTGCAACTATTACATCACTCTTAACAGAACTTACCAGAACTGCAGAATATATGTGGACCACCACTCAAGACCAAGCTATGGAATGTTAAGCAAATTGTGTCAAAATAAGAGGTCATAAAACTACTATATTATGATTCGTCACTTCCAATATGGCTAATAACCGATGCATCTAATACCAGTGTAGGAGTATGGGTAGGATAAGGAGAAGCACCTGAGAATACCAGACCTGCTTTACTTCATAGCATGAAATTTTTGAACACCTAAATGAACTATGGCACAACTGATAAGGAAGCCCTAGCGATAGTTGATGCACTGACAGTATTTCATCACATACTTGCAGGAAGTAAGTTTACTATTGTCATAAATCATCTACCTCTAACGAACCTGAAAATCAGCACTGCACCCACTGAAAAGCACAAGTGATGGAGAGGGTTTATGGGAAAATACGACACTGAAATAGTATACAGACCAAGACAATAGAACTATTTAGTAGTTGCATTATCCCACCTCTACGATGAGAATGATGATTACCCATATGCTACAAAAGATCCTACCCAAGAGGAAGATTCAAATACTTTCACACCTATTTTATGTTTCCTCTCTGAGACAGAACAGAACATCGAAACTGAGATGTCACAATTCAAAGTCCTCACTGTTAAGCACATCGCTGCTCATTCAGAATGGAGAAGCTACTGCAGCCAGGAGCAAGCAGAGCTAGATACAACCGACTACAGAACCAGGGAACCCCTAAATCATGGGGAGATCATCGAAGCTATACTAGTGGTAGGAGTGAGGAGGAACTTGAACATGTATCAATGCATTAGGCATTTTGTAATATACCGTTCTGTCCTGATTATGAAGAACTGAAACCTAAGACAAGGACCTACACTGGCTCACTTTGCACCAGCCCTCTAGTTACCAAAACTCCCCTAATCAGCAATGATGATTACAACAACAAAGATACCTATTTACCACGCCCCCGCCTCGACCTCAGAGCCATTAAGGAGCATGTTGAAAAAGCAATAGGCTGTGACACCTTCACTACCAAATATCACGATTCCGAGTCTCCTGAGCATCCCCACAGTGAACCCCTCTATGGAGGGCCTCTTGCATACCTGAACGAGTATTAGTCATATGGAAATCTGCGACAAAGTGTACAGACCTGATGGTAGGACACCTATGCACAGAACCTTGATTTTGTGGAGAAGCCAACACCCTCCTCCAGCCCCCTTATGGGGCCTGCACATCATTAGTGAGATTTCGCGAGTTGCATCCTGTAACTAAAATTACACAGCAATGAAGCCCACTTTATAATACTATACACATCGCCGCTATCTGTCCGACCGCATGCTGTTCGCAGGATATATGGGAGGGGACCTTTGGCGACATCTGGGAAGTAGATTGGAGAAACTCTGTTAGAAGTGCATTGAGATAGTAGACTTCAAAGTTAGGTTTTGTAAACTATGGACTAAAAGTGACAGGACATTTTTGGTAAAATATTGCAAGAGGATGTCCCAGTAGCAGAAGCTATTAAGGATATACCGAATCTACCCATACCCTTCTGAGATCAGCTGTATGTTGGTTGGTTCTAGTAATAGGACCCCACTACAAAGGCCAGCCGATGAAGAGGAAGCACGCTCAGAAAGGAAGACCTAGATAAGTCGGAGACCCTAAAGAGATTGACATATTGGGCTCTGACTTGTGATTGGTACTAGG
Organism: Tuber brumale; assembly: GCA_014065205.1. Taxonomy (NCBI): domain Eukaryota; kingdom Fungi; phylum Ascomycota; class Pezizomycetes; order Pezizales; family Tuberaceae; genus Tuber; species Tuber brumale. Next base: position 324,458 of record JACCEG010000023.1, on the reverse strand, counting down.
TGACCCAGCATGAACCTGATCACTTCATGACTAAAGGGACTATTGAAACGATAGTCAACCAGACTAAAGTAATATAATAGTCTATGCAGAAAACTAAGTTGAAGGCCGCTGTTTGGTATAACAAGAAGCGCAGTCATCTCAATCAAGGAATACTATTCCGTAACCGTGAAAGGGTGTGATAAGTTTTAGGGTCAAATAGTATTCACACTTATAAGACTCTAGACGTTTGCATATTAAAACCAGAGTGGTACCTCACAGGCATAGCAGTTATAAGTAGTCCACGAACACTCAGATACAGGATATAAACATCAAAGTGCCTGCTAAGCTTTACTGACATCATCAAGCAACCGAGAAGAGATCTCATCAATTTAAAATTATTTACCTCATGAATCTTTACTTTACTTATTTTATCAAGATGAGCCTTCTGCAACAGATTCCCTGAATGAAGATTTTGGCCTATGTCACTCAGTTATACTAGAGATCGGCGTTCGCCTAACAACGAGGTTCCCGTAGTGGAACCACCCTCCCTGCCTCTCCAGAAACATGAGCTCTACAAAGTATATGAGATGCGTGATCAGGAGAAGGTGGTAATGGTATTAGAAAGGGTGGTGAACAAAATAGATATTATCTAAGGAGTGGATAATATGAAAAATATTTGGACGCAACAGATGATAAAAAGATATAGGAATAATCCTATCTATCAGGTAGTGAAAGATTCCAATCACACTTCAAAAACACAATGATGCAACACTACAATATATGTAACGGTCTCTTCTATGCCGCTATAAGAGGAGGAAAAGATTTCCTATATATTCCAAAAGAATATGAAGTGAATGGAGAAACGCTAAGGGAGCTAATGATAGGGGAAATACATAATAAAAGACACCATAGTACTGATCGAAACCTCCTGTACATAACTGAATACATCTATTGGCCGGAGATGAGGAAGGACTTCAAGGATTATGTTCAGCAGTGCGATATAGGCCAGCTGAATCATGAACAGAACACATTGCCTATAGGCAATTTACTTTCGCTCCCCTTTTCTTTTGAGATATTTTCAAACTATGCTATTGATTTCGTGGACCATTTTTTCAAGCTAAGAGGACATGATTCAGTATTGGTAGTTGTGGATAGAACAGTTGGTTTCAGCTGGCTGATACGAATATCAGTGAATGCTACTGCAATTTCAATGACAGAGTTACTTCGGCACCATATTTTTACACCTTATGGAGTACCTACATCAATTATCAGTGATGCTGACTCACAATTTACCTCCCAGTTTTGCAATCAAACCTTGAAGACAATACGAGTTGAACATATTATAGCTACTCCTGGCCACCACCAGACCTGTGGACAGGCGGAAAGGAGGATCAGAGAACTTAAGACAGGATTGAGGAATGTTATTAACACCTGCCAAACTAACTAGTTAACCTCCCTTCCTGAAGTGACTGCTTACTCCAATGCAGGTCACTCTGACACTATCAGTATGTCCCCATACAAGGCTGTGTATGGATAAGAATACCAGCTACTCGATACTTATAAAGTCAACTCTACAACAGTATGCGCATTTGGTGATTACTACAATTGACACCAAGAGATCAGAAATTCAGCATATCAAGTGTCAAGGTTAGCTAGAGCAAGGTCAAACAGAGTGGCAGCTAAGAGGAGAAACCCACATATACCTGTTGAGATTAAGGAAAGGATTATGGTTTTTGGAGATAAGTTTGTGATAGAATCTAGCAGATCTCAGGAACTACAGCTACGCTGGCGAGGCCCATTTATAGTACTTGAATTCGATGAACGTACACAGAACTATACTGTTAGTATAGATGTGAGAATGTATCGAAGGAAGAAAGTAGTTCTCCATTGTTCGCTAGTCAAACCTTACCACCCTAAGGATGATTTTCATTTCTCTAGATGAGAATTTGCAAAACCAGCACCTATTCTTATCAATGAAGAACAGGAATAGGAAGTTCAATCACTGCTCAATTACCAGAAATGATATTGCGAAGGAAAGTTCTTGGTTAGTTGAAAAGGATACCCAGCAAGTAAGAATAGTTGGAAACCGGTGGAAGGATTGGAATATGCTACAGATTTGGTTCAGACATAGTGGATGGATAACATGCCAGAAGATGAGTTTCCTACAGTTTTTTGAGGGTAGATTCCTATGTGTTATTCTCCTACTAAAGATAGCTTTAAGAGCTATTTGGATTTACCCCTGTTGATAAAGGTTTTTAGAATCCTTATTTGAATTCTGATTTTGATAGCAAAGATTAAGGATTTTCTGGTTATATTTTGAAATAATGGGTTTATTTTGTTTTTGGGGTATAACCAGTACTCGTTACTGGTTTAGGATTTTCAAGTATCAGTTGATACTGTTTGTATTTTGAATTTGTTTCAGGAAATAAAGTGTGCTTTTAGCCTGATAGTATCGGTTTGATACTCTATATGTTTTATGTTTAGTTTCAAGTATCAGTTTGATACTTTATATGTTTTATATTTTGTTTCAAGGCTACTGGTTTGAAGCCTTATATGTTTTTTTGTACAAGGCTTAAGGTAGCCTAATAAGTGTATTTAAAGACTGCTATTCTTCGGATTAGAAGAAGCAGACTTAAACAGAAAAAAAGTTTTTTGATATCCTTGGTTGAACAGTTACTTTTTTCAGTTTACTTTGAGAATCTTTAGTTTGAGATCCACCAAACATCGCATAGACTTTAGTGGTCATGATATAGTTAGATATCTATTCAACAACTTTGACTAAAGCCTCTGCACTTTCATTCACTAGTTAGCACCTTCGGTAAAAAACAAAGCCCTTATCCCGACATTTACTGCATCTCCCAAGAGGCGGTTACAACATGCACGAAACCCATGACCTCTAAGCAAGGTCATGAGCAAAACATAATATACCTACCACTCATAACTACGAGTCATGTGAAAGCATCATCTGATCATGTCACATGACCTAAATGGTTACATGTGTGAAACCCATGGCCTCTAAGTAAGGTTATGTGTGAAACATAACATACCTATAACTCCTAACTCTAAGTCATGTGAAAACATCATCCGATCTAGTCTAATTACCTAAATAGTCACCTGCATGAAACCTTTGACCTCTAAGCGAGGTCTTGTGCGAAACATAATATACCTATAACTCATAACTCTGAGTTATGTGAAAACCTTCTTCCTTGGTAAGCTATATCTGTGACAGGAACTCTCTTGATCTATTCTGTTCTACATCCTTTATACAATCCAAATCCACTTGAATTCTCATCTAGATCAAACCAACATTTATCACATTTATCACCTTTATCCGCGGGTCTTGGAACTCAATCACGTCATGGTTCCACCAGTAACATTTCCCATCCTGGTCTTTTCCAATTTCATATAACTGTAAATAGTGGGGATCGAATCCAATCTTTCCCCTTACCTTCCTTCTACTTTCTTTCAACATCAATCCTCCATTTGTCAGTTTTAATCCATTCCTGCAATAACCACTTCTGATTCCTCTTGATATAGATATTGCAACGAAATCTATTGCAACTGCATTCTTTTTCCACATCTGTTATAGGTATATCAATCTTGCCTTCCTTTTTTTTCTTATTCGAGGACACAGTTTGGACAAACTCAGGCTCCTGCATGGAAGCCACCTCAATAACATCCTCCTCCATAACCTCCTTCCCTTTCCATACAACTTTTGCCAATTTCTCAACAGATGTAACCAAAGCCTTAGCTCTCCAAACATACATGCCGGCAGCAGCAGCTGCCTTTTCTTCACTTCTATAGCTCACCAGCCTTCTCCTTTCCATTAACCTCTTACGGGTTCAAGTACTGTTAGGCATATGGAAATCTGAGATAAAGCGCACAGACCTACAGTAGGGTAACTGCGCAAAGACCCTCGATTCACTGGAGCCAACACCCCCCTCCGGCCTCCTTATGGGGCTCGCATGTCATTAGCGAGATTTTGAGAGTTGCGTCCTATGAGTAAAATGTCACATCAATGAAGCCCACCTCATAACACCATATTCATTGCCGCCTTCTGTCCAACTGCAAGCTGTTCGCAGGGTATGTGAGAGGGGACGTTTAGCGACATCTGGGAAGTGGAACGGGAGACGTCGGTGGGAGGCACATTGAGATAGTAGGCTTCAAAGTTAGGCTTCCTGAGCTACTGGCTGAAGGTGACGGGACATTTTCGGCGAAATACTCAAAGAGGATATCCCAGTAGTGGAAGCTATTAGGGATATACGGAATCCACCCATACCCTTCTGAGATCAGCTGTAGGTTAGTTGGTCCTAGTAATAGGACCCCTCTACAGAGGCCGGCGGACCAAGGAGAAGCATGCTCAGAATGGAAGACCTAGATAAGTTGGAGCCCCTTAAGACGTTGACACGTTGGGCTCGGACTTGCAATTGGCACTAGGTGGCCCAGCATGAACCTGATTACTTCATGACTGAAGAGACTACTTGAATGATAGTCAACAAGACTAGAGTAATATAATAAGTCTATGCGGACATCTATGTTGGAGGCCGCTATTTGGTATAACAAATGGCGCAGTCATCTCAATGGAGGAATACTATTCCATGTCTGCGAAAGGGTGTGATAAGTTTCAGGGTTAAACGGTGTTCGCACTTATAAGATTCTGGACGCTTGCGTATTAAAACCAGAGTAGTACTTTAGGGGTATAGTAGTTAGAAGTAGTCGGCGAACACTAAGATGCGGGATATAAATCTCGAAGTGCCTCCCGAGCTTTAAAGACATCATCAAGCAACGGAGAAGAGATCTTATCAAAATAAAATATGTTTATACTTTAAATCTTTACCTTACCTATTTTATCGAGACAAGCCTTCCTCGACAGATTCTCCAAAAAAGATTTTGGCCTACATCCCTCAGAATTATACTTGAGTTTGGCGTCCGCCTAACAGTATATTGATAGTTCTCCTGTTACCATGGCTCACTATATGAACTACGAGTTCACTTCGCACTCTACCATCACCTCAGACTTCTATTATATCTTCAAAGCACATTACTGTCTTATCTACATTCATACATTCGAAGAAATCTTCGCCACTGAGCTCTTCGTAATCGAAGAGGAGTATACGCAAGAACCCTTGTGGTTCACCATACCTTTCCGGATCGTAACGAGGGATCAATTCAAGTGCATATATCGTACCTGGCACAGTTCTCAAAGGGCAAGACACTCCCTCGGCCTGGGCCTAACACATCTTTATATGTACTATAAGTATATTTTAAACCTCGAGAAAGGGGAGATTCAGGTCCTGAGCCCAGAATCAGATCAGCCGAACCCTTCTATACCTACACCCCGTGAATACCTCAGACGTTGGATACCATACATACGATTCCTTAAATCCTTTAAAGGATATCAAGAACTCTGGTACGAAGTATCAGTAATCACTCATCCAGGGCTATTAGAGCAATTAGCCTATCTGGAAAGTATTACAATGGCTGAGATACCTCAAGACCCGAGAAAGAGGATAATGGCAGGAGAACCTATGGATACCCGACCCAATACGACAGAAAAAACCGTTAATTAGGCCATATGGAGTCCCTCCCTATCAACACCTCAGGAACCAACATTTCGGAGAGGACATGTGCCCACTCACAGATCCTCTAGTGTTGCAAGCACTCATCGGATATCATGGGCCTCCACAGCTAAATCAGGAGGAGACCACGCTGTAAACTTAGCCAGGTGAGCTGCTCGTCTTGGGATAACCTTGGGTCGAATAAGGCAGGATATAGACACCTTGCTTGACCAAGCTAATATCGTCTTCAAACATTTGAAGGGAGCCACCCAGGACAATACCTTAAAGTTAATTAAGGTGTAACAACAAATCGCAGAAGGACACGATGTCCATGATAGCAAGATTGGACTCCTGTTGATGCAGCTGGTAGGAGTAGAAGTGGAGGTCAAGGGGATAAAAGAAGAAATGCTACTGGAAGTCGCAAAGAAGATAGACACCCAAGAGAGGCATCAACAGGAACCTGAAGAGGTAACTACGAGGTTACATGGAACCCTCGAACAAGAAACCCAAGCAGTATTAGCCCGTGATCAGACTCTGGAACAGATGGTCCTTAGTCTAAGGGCGGAATTCGTAGAATTTCCCCCTCAAAGTGTCACTCAGGAAAGAGAGGTCAACCGTACTCTAGGACAACTACGCCTAGACCAGACAACCCGTCAAGCGGAGATTCACAGGTCTCAGGACCAGCAGCAGCAGTAGAATAATAGGACAAACAATACTCTAGAAGGATTAACGGCAGCCATATATAAAATATTAGCCACCGGACCAAGTACTGAAGCTGTAGGACCCGCACCTTTACCCTTTGTCAAATAAGCAATTGACGAAGAATATTACACTCCGCCTACATAAAGGAAAAAGGGAAAAGGCAGGAAAGCCGCTGATGCAGGCCCCTCAGGTGCCCAAGAAGGTGACCCTGGAGACCCAAGCGACGATGATGACGATGATGAAGAGAGAGGAAGAAGGAGAGGATGTCCTGGCCGTAGAAGCCAAGGACAAACCCCAGAACAGTCTGGTATGGCAGAGATACTTGACAACGCGATGGCGCTAAATATCAAGTGACCATCAGAGCCACACCCATTCTTTGAGGATAAATCCGCACAAGACATATATGTGTGGATTCTGCAATGCACCGACTATTTCAAGCAGAACCTGCGAACCTGGGACGATGCCCGGGAAAGGGTTATATATGCACTCAGTCGTACGAGAGGAGTAATAGTGCTTTCTTATACTGTCTGGTATAGGAAGGCTATGGATGGACTTCAAGGGTAAACCCAGCAACTGCAATTAGCAACATAGACTTGTTTTGAACATGATATAATCAAACAATTTGCCGCGGTGGAAGCCGAACAACTAGCACTTCGAGCTATGAAGCTAGTCAAGTACAATGGCAGTATTGAATGTTACTTAACGATCATGCATAACCATAACATTCGTGCATGCATGACTGGAGAGCCCTGGAGGCAGGAAGTCGAAGATAAACTTCCAAAACAAATTGTCCGCAGATTGTTGGCTCTACAGTATACAACAGATCAAGAATGAGAAGAGGCACTAAGGCTGCGTGGTCAGTCAGAAAAAGGACTTCTGGCCGGAGAAAGAATTGGGCGAGACAAACCACCCAAGCTTAAAATAGTCCCAGAAGTCAAAAGAGAAGACTGGTGCCACTCAAAACCAAAGCGACAAAGGGAAAATAAACCTGAGGTCAAGGAAGGTGAAGCACCACCACGAAAGTGGAAAAGGGACAATGAGCCGGAAAAGCCCAGGAAAAGATTGAGAGGTGCGACAAAGACGACTCACACAAACTTTGACCAGGTCTATACCAGTATCCCGCAGAGTGTGATAGACACTTGGAGGCGAGACTGAGATTGTGCACATTGTGGAAACAAAAACCACGACTACCAGACGTGTTAGGGAGATGCCCATATATCGGTGGAAATGGTCAGCTCAAGACCGATAAAAATGGGAATTCGACGAGCACGATTGGCTATCGTGTAGCCTAAATTAGCTTGCAGGGTCACCACCGTTCAGAACCCAGCCAGAATCAATAAGATCTGGAAACTGATGGACCACGAGTAACTGACCCAGGTCAGTTCAGTGGCACCAACGGTGATGGCGTTTGGGTATTCAGTGTCCAGATGGAGCTGGAATCGAAATGAGAACCCCCTTTAGCTAGGGTTTATTGGGTACCAACCATGATGGAGATCGGGTATTCTGTGTGCAACTACGGGGATCGAAAACTCAAAATGATCACCGTGGCGCGAAGCGAGTCTCTCCTTTCCGGATCAATGCAAGTAGGCTCCCAGTGAAGGGACCCCATGAGGGACTTGGGAGCTCGAACACAAGAATCAATATATGGAGAGTATCGATCGAAAGAGAGGATAGTTACCATACCCACATGGCCCGGGGGCCAACAGTACGAAGTTCCGCGAGTCACGTAGTGGTTGCCGGCTACCCGTGTACAAGCAAGTTACTATACCGAAGATGTTGGGACATAGCAATGCAAGATCTACCTGATAACAATACACGACAGGAGGACAACCGATACGGGCCGCTCCACCCACCACACACATCTGAGTCGTATTATACGTATGTACTATCTTGCCTTCTAGCCAGAGTGTGGGATAGGGATGTACCACTTTGGTACGCAAGGCCCCTCTGAGGGAGCTAGATGGGTAACTGAAAACCTAAGGGAAAGGATCGGTGAAAGTGGAAACCCCACACCAGGGGAGTAAAATGGGTAATAACCGACCGAAAATCTGCTATGAGCCTAGATCTGGCGTGTCGAGAGAAGGCATCCAGCCTGAAAACTGGTCGCGCGCAATTGCATATCGATGAAATGCCGCTTAGTATATAGAACCAGATTGTTAGAGATATGGAGTTACTAGTTTGTCTGAGGCGACCTCAATGGTCTAAACTACGCGGACATAGTAACAAACATCTTGTTACCTACACCCAACACCAATGATGCCTAAATGAAACAACCAAGAAAATCTTATCCGCGGTAAGCTCATGGAGCTAGATGCTCTAATACCAAAACGTTACTACTATCCAGAGGGGATTGCTTACCTCTACATACACCATAAGCGATACAAAGTCAAAGTCTTATTAGACTCAGGATCCAACGTATTCCTTATCAATAAGGACCTAGTTGAAGACCTTCGCGTTCCTACAGTGGAATGCAACAATGCAGTTGATATTTTAGGCTTTGACAGATCGTTAGCCGCCTCACAAGGGAAGTGTTATACTCCCCCTATTAAATTGGAAATAGGAAAAAACTGACACATCTCTGTAGTGTCGTGTGAAGTAGCCAAGGCAGGTCACTATAGAATGATAATTCCGTTTGGTTGGTAGCATCATGAACACTCAGTGTCTCACATAGAAGATGCAAAAAATTGGATCTTCACAACAAAAAGTTGTGAAAACTGTGTGGAAGAAGATAAAGGAATAGCAGATATGTTCGAATATGACGAATCTGTCGCCTGCGATGCGAATGCAGGCTGCATTGGAAGAATCAGAGGGATAGAAAATACAGTGGAACTCGAATCCTTACCAAAAGAATACTGGCATTACAAACACTTGTGCGAAGCCCAAATGGCAGAAAAATTAGCCCCGAGACAAACATTCGATCAAGAGATCAAGTTGATTCCAGGATCAACTCCCCCCTGGGGGCCAATATATCCACTTTCCGAGAAACAGCTTAACGCTTTACGAGAATACTTGAAAACAATGATCAAACAAGGAAAGATCATGCAGAGTCAATCACCTGCAGGAGGACCCATATTATTTGTACCTAAGTCTGATGGCAGACTATGCCTAGTGGTGGATTACAGAAATCTAAATAAGATTACTATCCTCAACAAATATTCACTTCCACTTATGTCCGAACTCACAGATAGAGTAGCCGGCGCAAAGATCTTCACCAAACTAGACTTTAAGGACAGTTACTACTTGATTAGGATAAAGGAAGGAGATGAATGGAAGACAGCATTCCGTACAAGATACGGATATTATGAATATAAGGTTATGCCTTTTGGATTGGTTAATGTTCCGGCAACTTTCCCAGATATGGTGAACCAGGTACTGAAAGAATACCTGGATGTTGGAGTCATGTGTTATCTTGACGATATTCTCAACTACTCAAAGGATGAAAAGGAACATATTGAAGCTGTCAAAAGGGTTTTACAAAGTCTGTCGGACTTTCTATTAGCGGGGTCGCTAAAGAAATCGACTTTCCATGCCACCATGGTAGAATTCCTTGGCTATATGGTAGCAGTCGATGGGGTGTCTATGAGCACCCACCAGGTGGAGTCCATAATGGTTTGGAAAGCACCTAAGTAGGTTAGAGAAGTACAAGTCTTTATTAGATTCGCGAATTTCTACCGACGATTTATCAAAAATGTTTCCGCAATTTGCAAACCCATAACCGAGACATTACAAAGAAATTCATAAGAATTTCAAATGGGGAGTTGAGCACGATATGACTTTTGAGGAGCTAAAACACCTGTTTACAACAGCCCCTATACTACATCACTTCTTCCCAGAAAGAGAAACAGTGATAGAAACCAATGCTAGCGATTTCGCGCTCGGTTCCATTCTTTCTCAATACTTTGAGAAAAGGTTACATCCAGTAGCTTTCCATTCCAGAAAATTAAACTCAGCGGAGCACAATTATGAGATTCATGATAAAGAACTTCTCGCAATCCTCGAAGCATTCAAGGAATGGAGACACTACTTGATTGGAACGGAAAAACCGATTACGGTCTTTACCGACCATCAGAACCTACAATACTTCCTCACCTGAAAAGTCTAGAGTGGCTGTCAAATTCGATGGGCTCAGATGCTAGTGGAATACAATTTTCGTATTGTATACCGACAAGCCACAAAGGGTGGAAAGCTTGATGCATTAAGTAGATAGCCGGAGTACTATCCTAAGGAGGGAGCTACGCATCGCAAACAAAAGATTTTGAATGAAGAAAGTTTCCTGGTATCATTGGTAGTGAGGGTCGGCAATGAAGGAGGCGACTGGGTTGAAGATAAGGATTTGGATTTGAAACCACGAAGAGGTGGAAAGGAACCCGAGATTAGGGTCAAAAGATTGAGCAAAAAGGCATATTTGCCAACAAAGGGCTCAAGAATGGTGGCAGGACATGACCTGTACGCCATAGAGGATGGCATTGTCCCGAAATATGGACAAGCATTGATAAGGATAGGTATAGCTGTGGGGCTACCTGAAGGAACCTACGGAAGAGTTGCTCGGAGAAGTGGAATAGCAGTCCGAAGTGGCATCTCCACCGGTGCAGGAGCAATCAATGCTGATTACGCTGGCAAACTCAAAGTTGTACTTTACAACCACAAGGATGTGGACTGCCAAATAAAAATGGGCGATCGCATAGCTCAACTAGTAGTAGAAAAAGTCAACACCTCAGACATGATGGAAGTAGACAACTTGGACAATATGGAACGAGGAGCCACGGGATTTGGAAACACCGATATAGTGATAAGATCCTTGATCCTTAAGGAACAGGAACCTAGTATCAGCTACCTACAGGTATCGGCTAAAGACAACGAACATTGGTATAATATTTCAGAAGTACCTGAAAAGGATCTAATGTCAAACGCCATTATCCTGCAAAAAGATATGAAACAGTTCAATCCTGAATTCCTAGACGAGATACAGGCAGCTATCGAATCAGACACAGCTTGGAGGCAACAGAGGGAACAACTAATTAGGTTATGAGGCGAGGGAAAGGATTTCCCCCAGGATTGGACCTTAACTGACGATCTACTATATTATAAGCAAAGACTATTTGTACCACGTAGTTAGACGCTATACACTAAGATCGTTGAAGAATGTCATGATGCAAAAGTGGCAGGACATTTCGGACAAGAAAAAACCTTGGAGATTATTATGCGGGACTTCTACTGGAAACGACTTGCGGCATGGGTCAATGACTATGTACACTCCTGCGATGAATGTCAACATAACAAATCATCTAGATATACTAAGTACGGATTTTTGCAACCATTGCAAATACCCTATACAGCATGGGAGTCCATCTCAGTGGACTTCATCAGACAACTACAAGAGTCACAAGGGTGCACTCAGATAATAGTAGTAGTCGACCGGTTTACAAAGATGGCACATTTCATCGGACTACAGACCTTGACAACGGCCAAGGATGTCACAAATGCATTCCTGAAAGAAGTATGGAAGCTGCGCACCCTACCAACCAAAATCGTCTCAGACATGGACTCGAAGTTTGCGGGAGAATTCTAGGAATCTCTTTGTAAAGCACTGCAAATTAAGCGAAGGATCTCAATAGCATACCGCCCTCAAACTGAGAGGCAAACGGAAGGTACCAACCAAGTACTGGAATGATACCTTTGAAGTTTTGTCAACCATGATCAGGATGATTAGTATCAGCTACTACCACTAGCTGAACATGCCTATAACAACTCCGCAACCAATGCTCATGGGATGTCAGCATTCTATGCCAACTACGGATTCCATCCAGAAACAGAGTGGATGGAGGAGCGAGAAGCTCCGAATCCAGGAGCAACACTCTACGCGAACTGGATTAAGACAATACATGAACCAGCAAGAGGGTCATTAGAAAAGACGCGAGCAGAAATGTGGAAATATTATGACCGGAAAGCTCGACAACAGCCAGATTTCGAGATTGGGAACAAAGTAATATTAAACGTAAAGAACACTCGTACCCGACCAAAATCAAAGAAGCTAAGTCCAAAGCTATACGGTCCCTTTCAAATCATGGGAAAAGGCGTAGCACAAGCTTTCAAGCTCAACATATCCGATCGATAGAATATTCACCTCATAATCTATGTTGCACTATTGGAACCCTACCATGAGTCAGTTCATGACAATCGTCAGCAACCCCCATGAGAACCGGTGGACATTGATGGCGATGTACAATGAGAGGTTGAAAAAATAGTAAGAAGCAAGATTCGTTCTTACAGGAAACGAGTACGCGGCCGCTATCAAGAGAAGCGGGAACTGTGGTACTTTATTAAATGGCAAGGATGTTTGGAAGATGAGAACACATGGGAACCAGCTACTGGTATGGAAAATGCGGAGGAAGTTGTAGAGAATTTTCATAATGAAAATCCGGACATGCCAGGAAGGACAGAAGTAAGATAGTGTGGAAAACGTTTTCCTACCGTGGCCAAGTAAATGTTGGAGGTTTTTTACCCTGACCACACTGAGTCTTAAAATGTATTTAGAAGAAAAATATATAAGTTATAAAGGCATTCGAGGCGAAGCCTGGTAGGAGGGAGCTCATGTTAGGCATATGGAAATCTGAGACAAAGTGAACAGACCTATGGTAGGATAACTGCACACCGACCCTCAATTTAGCAGAGTGCCATCACCCTCTTCCGGCCCCCTTATGGGGCCTGCATGTCATTAGCGAGATTTCTCGAGTTGCGTCCTATAACTAAAATATCACATCAATGAAGCCCACTTCATAACACCATGTTCATCACCGCTGTCTGTCCGACCACACACTGTTTGCAGGGTATATGAGAGGGGACCTTTGGCGATATCTGGGAAGTAGAATGGAGGAAATCTGTTGGAGGCGCATTGAGATAGTAGGCTTCAATGTTAGGCTTCCTAAGCTATGGGCCAAAAGTGACGGGATGTTTTCGGCGAAATACTCTCAGAGGATATCCCAGTAGTGGAAGCTATTAGGGGTATACCGAATCCACCCATACCCTTCTGAGATCAGCTGTAGGTTGGTTGGTCCTAGTAATAGGACCCCTCTATGGAGGCTGGTGGACCAAGGGGAAGCATACTCAGAATGGAAGACCTAGATAAGTCAGAGCCCCTTAAGACGTTGACACGTTGGGCTCGGACTTGCGATTGGCATTAGGTGGCCCAGCATAAACCTGATCACTTCATGACCCAAGAGACTACTGGAATGATACTCAGCAAGACTAAAGTAATACAATAAGTCTATGCGGACATCTATGTTGGAGGCCGCCGTTTGGTATAACAAATAGCGCAGTCATCTCAACGGAGGAATACTATTCCATGTCTGCGAAAGGGTGTGATAAGTTTTAGGGTCAAACGGTGTTCGCACTTATAAGATTCTGCACATTTGCGTATTAAAACCAGAGTAGTACTTCGGGGGCATAGTAGTTAGAAGTAGTCCACGAACACTCAGACATGGGATATAAATATCGAAGTGCCTCCTGAGCTTTACAGACATCATCAAGCAACAGAGAAGAGATCTTATCAATATAGAATTTGTTTATACTTTAAATCTTTACCTTACCTATTTTATCGTGATGAGCATTCCTCTACAGATTTTCCAAACAAAGATTTTGGCCTACATCCCTCAGAATTATACTAGAGTTTGGCGTTCGCCTAACCAGTACCCACAACATTTTCCCTCTCAGTAACAGCTTTGGGACTCCGCGACTTGGGACTCTGGCTCCTGCACAGAGGCCACCTCAGCCACATCCATTTCCTTCACCACCTCCATATCCTCATTAGCCACAGACTCATCTGCAGCCACATCCATTCTCCAACTATTATCCAAAGCCACCGAGGGCAGACTCATCTCTACTTCAGCCACCTCCTCCTCCTGGAGAGGCACCACATCAACTCCTCCACAAAACAGGGAATTCACCTGCTCACCAAAATTTAAGTCTTTAATCTCTATCTGGCCACAATAAACAGAGCCTACTCTTCTCCAGTACTCGAGTTCTCTATTTGCCTAGTGTAAGCGATAGGAGAGTATTGAAATATGATGTCGCAGTTTAGAAACTTCCACCTCAAGAGTAAAATATGTCTCCACTGCTTTCGAAAGTGTTAACACTGACTTCCCTGACAATACCCCTGAAGGTCCGCAACATCTATAAACCATAATTTTTAATGGTAAAAGTATTGCCAAAAGGGTAAGGTTAATAGAGGTGAAGGAATAAAGTAAAAGCAAGATGAAATGATCTCGCTGAGCAAAGTTAAAGATGAAGAAAGATCCTCCAAAATTAAAGACTTGAAGCTATTGCAAGATAGAATCAAGGGCTCCTGTTGGTTCAAAATGGAATGTGACTTGTCACAAGGTGTAGTGAATGAGTGGTGATCACAAGAGATGTGGGAAAGAGAAGGAACACGGGAGATTTTCTTATTCATGTATATAAGGGTGCCTGTTTACCCTTTAGCTAAAGACAAGTGGTGCGACGAAAAAATCTCAAGATATCATCCTCCATCATACCAGCTTCCAGCGCACGTGAAGCCAACGACCATCAGTTCCCCGTAACATTAGCCTAGGTGGTCACTAGGCTCGAGCCGGCTCGAACAGGGGTCCAGGAGCCGACTCGAGTCTCTTGGCGCTGCTGCCGCTTATCCTTCAAACCATCGCAACCTCTTACCACCGCAACTCCATGTCTCATACCACCACCTCTGCCTGCCTCTTACCACCACTCCCTAGTGTCCTATCACAAGATTGACCCGCGTCCTACCACCTCTCTGCCTCCCTGCCTCCTACCGCCCGTTATTACCTTTCTGTTCCGGCTACAAGGTATGATTGAGATACCATATATGACCCTGACATACCGGATTGCTCATGCTAACCAAGGCCTGGCTTGGGCTACCGGAGGTGGAAACATGGGAAGAGGTAGAGGAAACCCGCGGGGAAGATGGGAACTATGAGGCAGATACAGAAGGAGATGGTGAGCTTCCCCAGGGATTGGACTCGAGGATAGTGGGAAGGTCATTTGGCTAGTTGTATTTATTTTCAAGTTGCTATATACAATTGTTGGTTGATTTGGATGATAATGGCAGTGTGTACTAGTAGAGGTATCGTGGCCACTCTGGACTCGGCTCGAGCCGGCTCGTGAACAACACTAGAGGGTGGTGACGCGAGCAGTACGGGTGTTCCTTGGTGATGCCTCTACATGAAACCCTTCAAGAAATATCAATCAGTGAAGTATATAGGGCGATCCTCGGAATGCCGGTTTATTCACTAGTCTTGAAGAGCGGCAAAAGTAGCGATACAAGAATGAGTCAAAATTGATACTGCCTGAGGAAACGAATAAACGCACATATCGATCTGAGGTCAGAGAATGAAAAGAAAGGAGAGAAGGGAGGTTCTGGTGAATATTGTAAGCAAAGGAGAGGAAAGAACCGCGGGTCCAGAATGAGAAAGACATGGCGAAACGTAAGCATTCAATAATAAAAAGGATTTTAAGAAATCTCTAGCCATTCCAATGCAAATCTAGCATCACTGACGTGATCACTCCGGCAACCTGCTTCAGCCAAACTGTTCCACATAGACAATCACCACATCCAGCCGGTGTATAAGAGTGATACAAAAGGGTTGTACGATGAGAAGATCGTATTGGCAATAGGACTAGTACGGTTCAAGAGTTAGTAAGGGGGTCGAGAATGGGATAATGATGTCAAGGAAAGACGTACAGATAATGAGATTGTTCCTCCTAGGACAAGGCGGTCACGCTCGGGACAGAAAGGTGTCAGGATCATGCGTGTCCTGGATGCAGAACTGGTGTGAAATTAGCTTGGAGGAATAGTGGAACAGGCAGGACGCAGGAACAGCTCACGGGCTACAATAACCATTAGCAGACACCAGAGCGCTGTCAGCGGTTAATGGCAATGGGGTTTCATTACTCGCCTTCTGTGTTGCTCAAACGGTTGTGAGGGGCTGGAGCATTAGTGGGGAAAGCATAAGGATGGAACGAGAGATTTACTAACAAGCTGCACGGGAATAGTAGGTAAGAACCATGGACAACTAGAGAAAGGGAGGACAGAGGGTGGCATACAAACTATCAGGGGAGAAGATAATAAAATTAGCAATCGGAGGATATAGGATGCGGAAATTGACATTGCTTACATCCTAGAGAGAAGGACAAGGAGGAACGCAGCACAGGATCAGTAGGCTGAGGACAAGGTTTAACGGATGTGGCAAACATACAAGCTGCGGCGTGGGGAGGGTCAGATCAATGGAACGGAAGAGAAAAAGGGGAGATAAGATAAGGACCGACTGACCACCTACACGAAATGGTAAGAAAGAGGTCAGCGTTTATAGATTATCCGAAAAACTGGGGATGATCATGATTACTCACTCGCTATAGCACAAAGTGAGCGAGATGTCAGAAATTGCCTCACGCCAGAATCATAGCTGATCGTAATCACTTACTTTCTACAACAAACAGCGGTCCAGAGGTCAGTAATTGGCTCACGCCAGAACCGCGGTTAATCATGATGACTTACTTCCTGCAATGCAAAGCGATCCAGGGGTCAGAAATTTCCTCGAAGAACCATGGTGGATCATGATCACTTACCCGCTACAACACACAGCGATCCAGAGGTCAGCAATTGCCTCGCGGCGGAACCGTGGTTGATCATGATCACTTACGAACTACAACACACAGCGATCCAGAGGTCAGCAATTGCCTCGCGGCGGAACCGTGGTTGATCATGATCACTTACGAACTACAACACACAGCGATCCAGAGGTCAGCAATTGCCTCGCGGCGGAACCGTGGTTGATCATGATCACTTACGAACTACAACACACAGCGATCCAGAGGTCAGCAATTGCCTCGCGGCGGAACCGTGGTTGATCATGATCACTTACTCGCTACAACACA
This sequence comes from Tuber brumale, assembly GCA_014065205.1. Taxonomy (NCBI): domain Eukaryota; kingdom Fungi; phylum Ascomycota; class Pezizomycetes; order Pezizales; family Tuberaceae; genus Tuber; species Tuber brumale. Next base: position 307,296 of record JACCEG010000023.1, on the reverse strand, counting down.
CAGCGATCCAGAAGTCAGCATTTGTCTCGCTGCAGAACTCTGGTTGATCATGGTCACTCACTAGCTACCACATCCAGCGATCTAGAGGTCAGCAATTGCCTCGCTGCGGAGCCGAAGCAGGTCATGTTCACTTACACCCTATAAAACACAACATGATGGGGGTCAGAGCTTGTCTTTCCTCATAATCGTGATTGATGCTCATTACTCACGTCCTGCAACGTATTACGTGCCTGAATCAGTAACTCCCTTAAGTCAAATATGCGCTTAAGTTATTTACATACCAGCTTCACCACACCGGACACTGCCAGTTAGCTGCGACTTTTCTTCTCTGAGCTATCATCTTCGTCACTTACCTCCTGTGACTCCCGGCATTCAGCATACCCTATCCCGTTATCCAATCGTTCTGCGCTGCCCTACTTACCCCCTGCCCTCCCCGATTAATCCGGAGTTAGTCACTATGCTTGTTCACGCTTTCCGGCTCAGTCACTTCACTCACGCTCTATTTTCCGGAACCTCCCGTGTTAGTCACACCCCGACAACAAGACTTGATTATGAATTTCCATTTACCTTCTGTATTGCATCATCTCCTGAATCAGCTCTCACTTTCTGCAATCGAATTAAATACACATACCGTCTGCAAAACCAGGTAGGTCCACTGTCAGCTATTCACCAATCCTTTCACACTATTCGGGAATCTTCACCTTTAATATGTTAACCTCCTTCCCGAGTATATAGGCAATAACGTTTCTAGCCATTAGCGCCTTGGCTATGTTCTCATGTCCGCGGAGAGCTGCCACATTCAACGCTGTGCCATATGCTTTAGATTTCTCATTTAAATCTCCTGCTTCCTCCAATATCCGCCCCACCGCTTCCTCTTGCCCAAGCCACGACGCAATCATCAAATGTGTAAAATCGTTGGGGAATGGATCATATGCGTACTCGAACCCCCGGTTATTCGCCCAGAACACTTTGAACCATGTCAGAAACCTATTAGATCCACGTTCGCAAATCGGGCGCGTAAGTTCGAATAACTCCCGCTGCCGTTCCTGGGAATCCCGAAAGTGGTCAGGCCAATGGTTAGCAGCGTAATCAAGGAGGACATGTTCCCGGACGTGATCAATTTCTCCCCGCGACAAACCATAAAGAGAGTCACTAGTGCTCCACGGTAATGGGTCATTCCCGAAATCTTCTAGGGAAAGATAAGAGATACAAATATCAGCCATTACAAAGTTAGCATGCCTAGAACACAGGGTGTACTGCCAGTTTCCCTGACCCGTTGAAGATCCCTTAATGAGGAACTCCCTCGCCGTCTGGTGAACAAGGTAGATCTTTTCGTCAATAACCCGCACGAAAAGACCACACAAATTTTTAACCGTCTTCTCGAACGTAGAGGCAAAATCTCCGAGGTCCTTCATTGTTGTGTGCTCCCGCTTGATCCTGAATGCGATATGCATTTCCCGAAGGGTAAGAGGCCTAGCAGCTGCTACCACAATACTCAGGATTCGTCTCGCTTTGACGGGGTCCGGGCTTTTGTCGAGAATCCTGGTGTAGAAGTGCGCTAGATCACGCGGGGTAGTGGCGACAATGTTGCTAAACTCCTCCGGCGAATCATCCTGACAAGCCTTCAAAATCTCTAGAATGAGAGAAACCCAAAGAAATGTCCGGTCGGCGGACAACTTGAGAAGATCGCGCAAGTATCCAAGTCCTCCAGCCGGCCCCCAATGTGACTCGAGTCTCCCGACACCCTCATCTATAACACGATTAACGTCAGCGGTAATAGCGGGGACCTCCTCCTCTCCTTTCAGCCGGATCGTCATTGTCGGTGAGCCGAGCTTGACCTCGATCCGGTGGTACGGGCGACTTGTGACAAAGAATTTCAACGGTATGCCGGAAGGTTGCCGTTCTCGGAGTCGGGTTATGTGGTCGATAAGCGGAGTTATGGTCCCTTCATTGCACTCATCCAATGCATCCAAAACACAAATTACATCGCCACATCCCCCCTCGGCAGTCGCCTTGACTAAAATGTCCCACAAGGTGTCCACCTCTTCCGTGAACCTGCTGCCTTTCGTCTTGAATGCTCCCTCGGCATAACTGTAGAGGTTGGGTCTCTGCGTAAAAAGCTGGTGTAGAATAGCGCGAAGGGCAAATGTTGTGCTCCGCTGTTCTTCGCTATCGTCCTTGAAAAAGTAGTAGCAAACGATGGCCTCAGTTTGGGTCTCGAGATTTCCGACGAGGAAGGCAGCGATGACCGATTTTCCGCAGCCCGGATCCGCTGATAGCCAGAGGTGGCCGGATGTTTTATTTTCGAACCACTCCTTGTACTTTGGATGTCCCGTAACCCAAGTGCATGTTCCTTTAACTGGCTTCGGAACACGATTTCGATGAGAGAGGTATCCAGACCCCGGCGGGTACAGCTGCTGCAAAATTTTCTCATAGTTCTCGGACGGGTTTCTGTCCTGATTGGTATGGAAATGAATGGTATTGTTGGAGCCCATGGTATTATGTGAACCAGTGTTGCCACTGTAGCTGCCCCGAATATATCTGTTCACGGCCGAGCCAGAACGATAGCGGCTAGCATTAGTGGCCGGAGCGGCTAATAAACACAGGCGACATTCCAGGAACCTACCGCGGTGATGGTGGATTTTCCATCATATGAATTGAGTGTTGAATTGCAAGGAGTTGATTTTGGCCGACGTCGGTGTAGCAGTTGAATGAGCTCTTTGATAACTGTAATGATAATTTTCTGCTGGGCAAGGAAGAATGGAGGAAGGAAGAGTGTTGAGAGTGTTGAGAGACTAGAAACTACCCTGCTCTCGAGTGGGCAAAAATCAGTTACCATTCATATCACGACCTTGCACAGCGTAGGGAACAATTTACCTGATCGGCAGATAGTAGATCAGTTTCCGCAATTGTAAAACTCTCTAATAGCTATGTTCCTACCCTCTCACAATCAAATACCCATGAGAAGCAGAATTTTCAATTTGTGCGCCGCTAAATGCTAGATCATCGCATCCCCCGGCGATTCCTAACACGTTTTCATGACAGAGCCCCAAACGCAGTACCAGCACCAGTCGTAGCACTTGGACCCCAGGAGTTCAGAGAGGCCAACTCGTCAATTCCTGCCCCAAATTTTGTTCGCAGCTCGCCCCCCCTATCCCCGATACCGTATGCCCGGGCGAACAATCTCTAGCCAGTCTGATAGTTTAGCCAACACTTCCGACTTCTGATTGCTGAACTGCCGGAGCATCACATTGGTTGAAAAATCCCGCGTTCCGGATCTGGATCCATATATCACATAATATTATTCACTGGGCAACTCGAGATGTATGATACCAGTATCATACCGGTAGTTCATTAGCCCAAACATCTTGAAGCCAAAACTACTGGAGTATCGAGTTCAATTCTCACTGCCGCCTTCTTACCCAAGAGACAGGAAATTGCGATATTTTCACCTTCCCCGCACACAAAATGCATGTTCACAACCAACCGCCCACGTCCCCACCCCCGACTACACACACATCTGTGCGCAACATGAACTTTCCCCTCTTAGCTGCGCGGCCAGTTTAGGGATTCATGGGGTGCTTTCCCATAAGCTGTCTACGAGCGGATACTCCAGTCGCTTCCAAAATCTGGAACACTTGTTTATTTTGGTAGTCGTGATGGGAGAAACCCTGTTGTTGGCAAGAGGGGAAGTGCTCGGGATACGGCAAAATTTCTACAGCTCAGCGTGGCCTTGATGGAAATGAGAAATTTCAGGTACTCGAGTAGATTTACTCCCAGTAATCCAAATAGGTTAGTGTTCCAGATTTCAAGATCGACCGCATTGGAATCAATGCATCTGCACAGCAGACCCTAATCGGTTAGTGTTCGTTCCACAACTGAGAGGATAACACAATCCTATCATGCACGAGTACTGTACCGAGCATCGGTGTTTGCAAGAAAAAGTGATGGTTCCGTCCGCAGCGCGCTCCGTGGCCGAGACAAGATTCGGCTACGATGACACTCCCGTGTGCGCGGAGGAGTCGGAGGAGGTGCCACTGGGTCAGCCGGAGAGCCCAGAGAGGTGGTAAATTTAGGTCCTAGCGTAACAACAGCGATGCAAGTGCGCACTTCCTCTCTACTGACTTGGCCACACATGAATACGGTACGGTACTCAACATAGCCAAGAAAATATTTTAAAAACAAACCAAATACATAATCTCATAACTAGGGATTGGTTTGTGTCTATTGCTTCTCCGAGGGGGCATTATCAAGAGTTTTTTCATGTCATAAAGGTATGGTGAAGTTCTGAAGTGAGCGGGAGGGTCACGATGTGGCATACTGAACACCGCAGCGCAAAAATGCTGGGTAATTTCTTATAAATGAAAATAAAAAAATACTCTTTCAGTCCATTATTCCTTCCCGTAAGTTTTGAGGTCATAGAAGAGAACCCACGAGGAGGAGGATTAGCCGTTTCCCAGCACAGTTCAAGATCGGCCCACTAGATAAGTAGAAACTCGGGTAGTAATGCCAGAGCTGGTGGAGGAAGATGCAGTAAGTTGTGGTCGATTGCCGGGGGGTATTGTGATGCATAGTGCAGTACCGTATTTACTCGGTCGATTCGCTAGCGCCGGCTGGTCGCTAATCTCGGGTTTCAGGGCAAAGGTTCTTAAGAAGGATTAGTGTTTCCTTAACATAGTATGGCATGAGTCATTTGGCTGCGTTGGATCTCATTAACTCGCTTGTGCAATTCTATTAAAGTATAAGAGTAATGCGGGATTGAGACAACATATAAGAATGTTTGATATATGTTGGAGGGGATACGAAAAAGTGGTGTTGGATGACCTGCTGGCAGGAAGGAAGTTTATTGATTGATTTGTTTGATTTGTTTTTTTTTATTTGTTTTTGTTTTGAGTTGGTAGTTGTTTTTGAGGCTTATCCCATGGAACATAATGCCGTAGGATAGATAGCTTAGTTGGAATGCCTCCTGGCGATAGCTGAATATATTTGATTAATATTAACTTGCTAAACTAAACCAATCTTGGGGCGCTTTCGTGATATACAAGGATATTCGACGCTAGCGAATCGACCGAGTGAATAGGGAACTCGTACTGTGTCGTACAGAATAAAGATCCTCCAGACATCCCCCCCTGCGCCACCACACCCATGCAGGAGATCACTTCCAATCTCGACAAACTCAATTTACTGTACCGGTACCGGTACGGTAGGTTTACAACGCGGATACTATTAATGTTATTGGAGTTATGGGAGAAGAAGATAAGAATACCGGTACAATTGGTGGTGCGAAAAAAAAGTGCGATTGCATAGCCTCACCTCAGTAGTGATCCCAAGCAGCCAGTTCGACCCATAGTCCAGCCAGTCCAGCCATGATTCCGGATACTCGAGTACAAGTAGCCATGGCAATCCGGCTTAAATTATATCCAGCCGCCACAGTCTGTAGCGGCCAGGCAACCTGCAGGTACTAACCGTTTTCAAAAGTATCCAGATACCTTGGTGCCAAGACATTTCGGGAGCCTTGTGGGGGGGTCCATCATGAAAAATATTGGAACTACTCATATGCTATCCATGATAGTGGGATTTGGAATATTTTCTCAACTCTCTTAACAATAAAATGTATCATCGTGGAAACTCTTGCAGCGTTGTCGTAGTAGCTCAAATAGGGTGGTGTTACCGGTATGGGACATAAAGATGGTCTTTAACGCGGGAAACCCTGGCGAGATTTCCGTCGATATCTTGGCGCCAAGGCATCCGGATACGAGTACTCGAGTACTTGTGAAAACGGCTAGTAGAGGGGTTCGGCAACCTAAGCGAAGTCGCTAGGTATCCAATAGGGGGATTTAGCTGGTTCGGCAAGAGGCATGCTGGGGTAACGAAAGTGGAATAGTACCCTATCACGCACTTCAGGGATTTAGCAACCGTGATCCATTTGCGTCATCTGGGCTGCGGTTGGTGGAATTTTCTTCACTGGTGTGGACAGGCTGCCGATTGTTGTGTGCAATATTCACTAATCTCAATTAGTCTGCTATCAAAATCATTCACCCTCTCATTTTTCCTTCTAGCAGCACCAAAACCACATTTGACGGGCAAAAAAAGCGAATTCATCAAAGTACCGGTAGGGTAGTAAGTTAATACCTATTACTGATCCCTGTTCCTCACCTGTCGGTTGTCATCGTGCCCGGCTGAAAACTGTATCATATCTGCAAGTGTGAGGTTGGCTTTGCAACTTCACCCACGAGGCTGAGAATTTGCGACAAAGCCCCTCCAACCTTCAGCTTCCAGAAATCCCATCAAAGACCCCTACTCGATAGAATCCATCCCTCCTAAATTACCATTCCAAGCTACAAACACAGGAAATGTCTAGATCTCTCAGCAATAATACCAACTGTTTTAATGTATCAAATATCGTTATTTTTCCCGGTAATGGGTCAGAACCCCTAGCCTGGTTACCCCTGTTAGACCCCCGAGAGCAGCATGAGAGCATCCAAACCAATATCGCTAGTCCAGGGCCAGCACAAAACATCCTGCCCATCGTCGGCAACTAGCCCAGCAACTTTGAGCAGTGCTCCCAGCGCAGCACCTCGGACTCGGATGATAGTAACTCCCAACTCAGGACTACCGCTTTGAACAATACCAATCCCAGGCTTACCCAGAACGACTAGTAAGCACACCAGCTCCCATCCCGTCTCTCCCCTCCCTCTCTCCTGTACTGGTTATAGTGAGCTAAGTACATACCACCTCCTTGTTTCAACAGCCCCTCGAACTGCTTCCACCAGGGCGGCCTCACCTGTACTCCTGAAGGATACGCCTCAAGCCAACTCCCACCTGCCACCTCGAGCGCCTCCCTATTTAACTTCCAAGGCGCCCCGCCCGCCACAGCTGCCAAATGCACTACCAACCAAGCTATCAGCTACTTCCTCCATAATCCCCATTATCTACAATCTTACGCTAAGCAAGAGCAACAACAACCGGCTAGTAGTTTCCAGGACCGGGAATTTTCCCTCGACCCGAACACCAACAACCTTATGCCTTCCCCCTTTCCTCCTCCCTACCAACCTGCGCGCCACGACCAGGAACGGGTCACTATGGCCGATCATTCAAGGCCAAGCTCCTATGTGTGCATCTGTGGGTGCGTATTTACACGCCGGGAGAGCCTTCGTCGGCACCTAAACGAGGCTGGATTTCATTGTGGTCCGATGGAACTGGCTTGCCCAGAGCCCGGGTGCGAACGTCGCAGAAATTTTACCCGGGTCGCTAATTTCAGAATACATTATATGAAAATGCACGGGAAAAGCGATGATGAGGCGTACAGGTTCCTTCAAGAGTGGAAATCTACAAGCAAGCCCCAGATTCTTAGCAGGGGCGAGTGTTATGCTGAGTATGAAAATGCGAGGGTACGGCAAGGGAGACTGCGACAATTGAAGATAGGCAGTGATAGAGTAAGGGGAGGAGGGAAGGTGGAGGAGGAGGGAGTGTCTGTGGATTTCTCTTCAGGAGGGTCGGGATAATAGGGGGCGGGGATGTACACTAGTGACAATATCTGATGTCAAGGTATCAAACACTGCCAATATATGCGGGGGGGGGGTCCAATAGCACATAACAGTGACTCTCTAGAGATGTGGTAGAGGAGAAGAGGCGGAAACTTTATTGATAATAGAGCGGGGAGGCGCCGTTTTATGGTATACAGACGGACAAACATGCCGGGAGGCATCACGCACACACAGCTCAGGGCAATGCCTACTCACACACACCTGCTCTCAAAAATAGGGTGGTTGTCCGTACCCATAACACTCAACAGACTCAGCAGCCCAGGTTTTGCTAGGCCTTATTTCTGTGATATCATAATTAACATGTATCGTGAGATAATTTTAATCACGATACCTTATTTACAAAGCTTCCGGCGACTCCCACCCCATGCAGTTTTGTGTTGCACTATCATAGCTTAGTACTCGCTGCTGTTCCAGGCATCCACTCATGCACCACACCCTGGCCGCACCGTGGTTGACCGTTTCAAGAAGTAGAAGTATGATATGCTTCTCCAAAAAAGAACCCGAAAAATCAAGCATAAAGCTTAAAAGCCACCTACAGTGGCACGCCATTGCCTCGGATATTCAAAACCCTTAGTGGACCTTTCAGGACAACGAAATCTCCAGGAGGGTGAAACGATGGACAAAATCTCCTTTAAAAAGAAAGAAGAGGAGAGAAAAAAAAAAGAATGCGAGAATCAAGCTATAACTGAGGAGTCATAATTAGCCTCTAGGATTAAGCGAGGGTAGAACAGCAGTAAAAGAGACAAGTAACGAGCTAGAGATTACAACAAGCAGTGCATTTTTAAGTATTGCATTTTTTTTTTTTTTTTCTATTACGAGGACACGCCCCCCCCCCTCCCCAATAGTGCTGCATATCGTACAAAACTCTCATACGAGAGCAAAAAATTTCAACATCCCTCAAGTCCAAAACGGCCACTGACAAGAACCAACCAAGATCTGGGATAGGTGTGTTGGGGATTTTACTGGTAGTGAGGGTGATAATTGGAAGGATGACAAAGCGGAGCACAACATTTAATATTCGTCTAAATTGCTGTGACAATGAAAATTGGTTTAGTAAAAAGTGAAAACCCGGGACAATAGGATGTGATTGTGCATCGGTGATGCACAAGGATACTCGGTATGACACCCCAGAAGACAATGAGGCAGTAAAGAAGTTGCCCAGAGTTTTAGCTTTATATTAGAAGATTGTTCCTAGAAAAATATTCCAAATAGGGTAGTCAGCTGCGACGCCAGAAGCGAGAGGGACATACGCAAAGTATTTTTATTTTTTTTTAAAGCCTACCGGCACTCTTTACATTTACTGCTTGTTCGCCATCGACGGTTGGCTGTTGATCATTCAACGGCGAGCTAATATGTAACCCCACTACTATTATACCTATCCCCACAGACACTACCGGCAGCCGTCAAGGCAATTAAACATGTCTCGCATCACAAACACTTTTGTCTACGAGTAGTGGCTGTACTGTACTTGTACTTAAGCGGCCCGGTTGAAGTCAGAAGGCGCTACCGCACCGTTCGCTTAGCCATCTTCTAATTTCAATTCGGCCGCTTGAGTACAGTACAGTACACTCGTATTCTGATTGCAACCCCGCTCCATAATATACCTGGCTTCTCTTAATAAGTACCGCTTAGCTCCATCCCACCCCTCGACTGCCTGGGATCGCTGCATATGTGTAGTACGACATCAGGAGATGTAGGATCTGCTCAACGACACAGCTGCAGTAGAAACTGTGATAATTGAGAATCTCGGAAATGCGTTAGGGTTGCCCTCCTGGTGAGGTGAGGTCTGTTACACGCTTCTGCTCATTTATACTAACCGAGGGTTAAAAGAGGGTCTTCCCGCTGTGTTCCTCCCCTCGGCCCGGAGAAGGGGATTCCGGCCGTCCTAGTGTCGTTCTCCATTGTCCAGTTTTTACGGTAAGGACTTTTAAAACTCCTAAGTACCAGAGCCTCGCAACCTACTGTACAGTACTACGGTATACTGCGGTAGCCTACGTAGGTCCTCGCCGTTGTTCAACAATCCTCATTTGACCCATGCGCCAATGGATGCTTTTAGAGTGGTTGAGAAAGTCCGTGTCCAGCCTCAAAAGATTGTCCTAGCTATCCTAAGCCACCAATCGGAGGCACTGCCCACCAACAGTGCCACAGCCCCAGGAAAAAAGCTGTGGAGCTCAAAAGAATAAGCGAGAGTGCTTGCAAAATACAAGTACCTTGCCGACGGAAGTAGACGCTAGCCGCCTACGATGCCGAGGGGACTCCGTTCGCACTCGGGTGCTGGACTGCCGTTGTGTTCCGGGGGTGTTTGTGTGTCGCGGTGTGCAGATTCTGTACTCGAGTACTCGAGTACTGGGTTTACCCGGGGACACGCTTCACTTGTTTCCCCGCCAATGGGATTACTTTGGCTTAGTCTTCAGCCAGGCAGGACGAAAATCGGCGGGTGACGAACAGGGGTATTTGGCGGGCAAGGAAGTGAATTCGTCAAGGTACATAGGGCGGCAAAGCAGCAGCTATCACTTATATCATAACTAATCCCTGTTTGTCACGGGCCAGTTTTCGTTGAGCCCCGTTGAAGACTGTTGACTTGGCTCACGAGGCTGAGAATTTGCGACAGAAACTCCCGTCCCTAGCACTCAGAAACCCCACCAAAGACCTCCACTCCAGAACCCATCCCCTACCATTCCAAGCTAAGAAGTACAGAAATGTCTAGACATCTCAGCAATAATACCAACTGTTTTAATGTATTAACTACAACCAACATTAATGTTGCCTCCGATAGGTCAGAAATCCTGGCCTGGTTATCCCCATTAGACCCCCGAGAACGGCACGGAAATATTCAAACCACGCGGGTTGACAACGTGGGAGACTGGTTCCTGCGAACCTGCGAACTTCGGAGCTGGTATGGTGATAGTGGGGAAGGCGCACCTGATCGTGCGGTATTGTTTTGTTGTGGCGATCTGGGCGTCGGCAAAACATTTATTAGGTATGAGAAACAATCATGGAGGAGAAAGAGAGAGGTAGCGCTTACAAACTGCAATGCTAGTTCCCGGGTAATAGATAAATTGTGCGACCAGGCAAGAAGACGAAATACCGCCGTTGTCTGTTTCTACCTCGACGCCGCCGCACGGGAGGAGCAGTCCCCAACTAGCATAATAGGTTCCTTGTTAAAACAGCTTGTTACTGGATTAGACAAAATTCCGGGGGAAATATTAAATGCTTTTCAAGACCAGAAGATGGCTATTGGAGGCCGAGCACCACAATTCGCTCAAATTGCGAATCTTTTTCAGACTATCACGACCTCACAGCGCACCATTATATGCATTGACGCTCTCAACGAATGTTCATCAAGGAATCGTCTTAAGCTGCTCGGATCACTGAGAGACATTCTCCAGAAGTCACCAGGGACCCGACTATTCCTAACCGCGAGACCCCATATCAGGAGTGAGATTGAAAAATGGCTTGGCGGAGCAATGGCCGTTGTAACCATAACTACCCAAAATTGCGATATCATCAATTTTCTCTACACCAAACTAGATGAGGATCCGACCCCGGAAGCGATGGACAGTACTCTGAAAGCAGATATTGTGGACATATTTGACAAAACTGTGCCCAAGGTGTATGTATGATCAATAACAGCAAAAGGCCACATTAAATTATCCGCTGACAGAGGTATTCCTAGAATGCGAGCAATTTCCCTCAAGATCGATGAAGTCCTAGGAGAAACAACCATCTCTGGTAGACGGCGAAGACTCAACGCAATGGCGGAAGGCAATTCTGAGCCCTACAGCCCCAACACTACCGGCCTGGGGCTAACAAAAAACACCCCTCCCAGCGACGGCAACTTGCCCAGCAGCCCCGAGCAGTGCTCCCAGTACAGCAACTTATATTCCTATCATAGTAGCAATACTAGCTACTCCCATCTCAGAACTATCCCTTCGAGCAATATCGATCCTAGACTTACCCAGAGCGACTAGTAAGCTCACATGCCCCATCTCCCATTCCTTCCCAAACACTCATACTAGTGAGCTAACCGTCTGCTACCCTCTCTACCTGGCAGCCCCTCGGAACACCCGCACCGAATTCCCTCTACTAGCACACAATTGGATGTCTCCTCCGGCCAATTGGCTGGCGCGACGTCCAACCCCACCTTATCAACCCACCAAAACGGCACGCCTGCCCAGATGGCCGGAAACGCTACCCACCAAATCAGCATCCACGCCTGCCACGACCCCGGTTGCCCACAGTACCCCGCTGGGCAGGGACAGCAGGCAGCTCGTAGCCCCCAAGGCCAGGAACTATACCCCAACTCAAACACCGGCGGTTTGGCGCCTCTCCCCCCCCGCCGACCAGGATATGTAGCCGATCATTCAGACCCACGCCTCTACACATGCGATATCTGCAGGGTGCAATTTGGAAGGAAGACAGATTTGAAGAGGCACAAGGATACTACTAGAATGCATTATTCCCCGAGCGGACCAGCCTGTACAGAGCCCGGTTGTAAATTCACTGGAAGATTCATGCGGGTGGACAACTTCAGAATCCACTACAGGAAAACACATACGAAAACAGATGAAGAGGCGGACGCGTTTATCGCAGAGTGGAGGGCTCAGGGAGGGCGCGCTAGGTCCTTGAGGAAAGAGGGTACTCGTGTGGCAATACGACGATGCGAGAGTATTGTATCATAGCCAAAGCTGGTGTTTAATAGAGGCCTGTGGCGGTTGGGTGGAGGGAAGGGGGGGGAGGGTGGAGGTGGTGGTCCATCTTTCTAATATAGGGGCATGGGGGGGGCGTTACCCCCGGGTACGAATTCGCCTTAGAATCACCTTTTTCTTGTATTCTAGTTCTCCATTTTTCATCTCCGGACAAATTTTTTTTTTTCTCCGATAAATTAGAGATAGGCAAATATACATCGGTTCTCGTGCTACGCTAGGTAGGGCCTGAGGATGGTATCATAATCTCTTAGAATTATAACTCTACTGATCTTCACTCGGCTCCAAGCTCCCACGCACCCATGATTACACCCTGGTATCCACACAACTGGTACTTATGATACTAACTGACCCATCCACAAAGTCATGCATGCAATCCCCCTTCACACCAAAACACACCCACAACACACCCAACAGACAGACCGCCTCCCTCATTCATTTGCAAATGGCTCCACCATCCCCCAAACAACACCCTAGTCCCCCAAAACTCTTCCTATTGTTGAACCTCAATTGCATATCCGGGCCGTACAGATCTAGTTTCATTCTCATTCCTTCGTAATTTATCATTCCTCTCTTTCTCAATATTAACCTCCATACCCTCCCATTCAACTATGGTAATGTCTCCTTTTTTTTTTTCCTTTTTTTTTTCCTTCCTTTGCTTCTTTTATACATTTCAGACTTTTACTACCAATTTTGGCCTTTTTGTTTTGTTTTGTTTTCTTTCTTTATTTCTTCCCCCCCTCTCCCCCACCCCGGATTGAGGATGTATATATATATATATATATACTCGTGAGAGTCCATGTAATCAAAATCAGGCTTCTCCTCTTCGTTCGCCCCCCCCCAAACAAACACATTCATACTCTCAGCGAGTGACGACTCATGACCAACAACTTACTAGCCAGGGGTGCGAAAGTGATAACCAAAAATTGGGGGGTAGTGGGTAGACAGGAGGGGGGGAAGGGTTAATGAATTTACAAGCGGAGCGCGGATAGATAATATCTAGGGTGCAAATGAGACAGCTAGTGATACGACATCACAAGTTCGCACACCGCCCAACCAGGGTTCTCGGACGCTCTCTCGTAAGCACCGGCTCGGTGTAGTCGCGTGGCGTGGTAAAGGGCTAGATTAGGGAGGGGGAAAAAGAGAAAGAAAAAGAAAGAAAGCAGTCCGGGGGAGAGATGGCATTTAACTATTGGGGGTGGAGGGATACATATGTATCAAGTTACTTCACTGCACCGCTCTTTCGTGTCGGGTATATCGTTGGTTTTCAGGATGATTGGGTTTGACTACGGTTATCCATTACAGAGAGATACCTATCTGTGGCATTACATGCCAGTCTAAAAAGGCTCGAAGCGGGACTGGGGTACGTGTACTATTTCATTCCAGAAACAAAAAAAAGAAAAGAACATAACTCATGTATCCTATCCAATGTACAGTAGATATGGTGCATCAGAGTGCATCAGAGTTCAATCGCGAGTTCAATCCTTCAATCACATCACGATTGATTAGAAGTGGGCAGACAGCCCGGTGATACAAGGTGTCTTATCATACATATTGACAGTTCGCCGACAGGAGTATAAAAAGAGATAAGAAAACCAACGGAAAGAATCACAAAATAGAATAGGATAGAAACATGAGTAAGTTAAAAAAAAACCAAGATGAAATTAACGGTGTTCCGAGAACACCTACTTAATAAACACCGCTTAACCCAGAATCTAACCAGCTGTCTTTAGCGTCGCAAGCAAGTGAGCAAAGCAGGCCTAAGCAAACATCTTCTCAACCTCCGGATCCTTTTGGTATTTTCTCAAATCAATCCTGCCCACCCGACCAAATTAGCACACACACACACGCAACGGAGAACGGTAGGAGGAACATACGTAAGACTCTTCGAACTACACTCCACCTGATCCCTAAAAATCCCGACAAGCGTCTCACTGCGCTGAAATAAGCCGGTCTTCAAACTAATGACGATAAACTGAAACCCGGGTCCGGCGTGACTGCGAATATAATTCGAAATCTTTTGCACGTTGGCATTATCCAGCGCAGCGTCCACCTCATCCAAGACAAAGAAGGGAGACGGCTGGAACGAATGCACAGCAAATAGTAAAGCAAGTGCCGCCATTGTCTTCTCCCCACCGGAGAGGTGTTCCATGTCCCTGAATCGTTTCATAGGTGGCATGGCATGATACTTTATCCCGTCGAGGTAGGGCTCGTCGTTGTCCTCCGCGTCGAGATACGCGTTCCCGCCCAGGGGGAAGATGGAGGACTTGGTCAGGTCCTTGTACACGCCCGCAATTTGGGAGGAGATGTGTTCGAGCGCTTTGTTGAAGAGTCGGGAGCGCTTATCCTTCGCGGCTTGGAAGCGGTCTTTGGCTTTTTTCGCCTCGCGACGGGAATTGTCAAAGTCTTTGTCCGTCTCGTGTAGGCGGGATTCAACGCCCTCCAGGCGCTCGATGGCCTTCATATTGGGCGCCATGCGGTCGAGCTCGGCACTGAGGGTTTTGATCTTGTCCAGGAGTTCCTCTTCCACTCTCTCATCACCGCTCTAAGGCCGAATTCGGTTAGCCGGTTTCCGGCGAGTGATAATCTGTGATGATACGTACCTCTTTGAGATCGTCGTCGAGATCCTCAAAGTCCACCTCGATGCCATAATCCTGTATCTGAACCTTCTGGACGGCGCTAGAGCTAGGATCCTCGTCCTCGTCCACGTCCATCGCGTCAGGATCGGTTTGCAGAGTGTCGTCGATGGGCAAATCGTCCAGTGGTGCAGAATCTTCAGTCAGTGGTATTTCAATCTCCTCCAATTTACATCTTCTAAGAACAGCATATCGGCCCGCAGAATCTCGTTCGATTTCCCCTTCCAGACCAGAAATCAGTTTTGTAGTGTCCTCGACGTCTTTGCTTCGCTTGGAGACTTCCCTCCGCAGTCCATTGACCTTCTCGCTCCGGGTCTCGAGCTCAGTTCTTCTCGACCCCAGCTCCTCGCGCAAGACTTCAACCTCAGCCATCACAACATCCATCTGTTCTTGAATCTGTGCCTTTTCCGCTTCGAGTTCTTCCACCGTGATTCTGTCTCTTTCGGCATTCTTCTCAAGATTGCCTATTCTCTCGGTGGTCTGCTTTAGTCGTTGAGATTCGAAAGCCAGCTGATTCTCCAACTTTGAGATTTGTGTGGTAAACTCTAGTTTCTTCTGCGCGGCTTCTTGTTGGAGAGATCCTTGGCGTTTCTCGTACTCACGGATGTTGGGATAGTTCAGGCGGGTGGTGAACTCCGAGAAGATCTCGTCTTCTGCCTCGGAAACAACTACCTCAAGTTCCTCAACCTTGGCACGGATATTATTCAGCGACGCGGTGGCCTCATCAAGCTGCGGCTGGAGTTCCTTCAATTGGCGTTGAAGGTGGGCAGCCTCCTTTTTCTTACTATCAAGACCCCGTTGCAAGAGTTTCTATAATCAAACCAATTAACACCACCCCACCATAAATCTGGATGGAAAGCATACCAATTCATCCCGATTATAAGCAAGCTTCTGTTCCAGCCCATATAACTCCCCTTGTAACGTCTCCTCCTGCGCACCCCGCCGATTCTTGGGAAGAGCATTAAGTTGCGCAATCAAATTATCCTTCAATCTGCGCAAATTCTCCACCTCCTGATCCTCCCACCGTCTCCCGCCCGAGTTTCCAGTTCGTCCACCGGTCATTAAACCACCCTTGTGAATAACCGTCCCATCCAACGTAACAGCCTTAACTTCAAGACCCTTATCGTAGCAGATATACTTCGCCACCGCGAGATCGTCGCAGACAACCGCGTTGCCACAAGCGTACTGCATAGCCCTCTCCACGGAGTTATCGAATTCAATGGTGTCAATGGCCATTCGCATACCCCTGTGCATGCCTTTCAAGTTGGAGTTCAAAGGCTTTACCTGGATTGTGTCAAGGGGTATGAACGTTGCCTGACCGGCCCGTTGATCTCGGAGGTATTCGATGGAGTCTTTAGCGGTCTTCTCGTTATCGACGACAACCGCGTCAAAGTGTCTCCCAAGGACGGTGCTCACAGCCTCGCCGTATTTTTTCATTCGTGGCTTGCACAGTTCGGATATACGTCCTTTGACGCCGGGAAATATACGCTTTAGAGCAGAAATGGTCTCCTTCATCCTGATTTCACGCTCGGATTGCCTACGGCCGTCGTCGGCTTCGAGAAGTTTGTTGAGACAGTCCTGGAGCTTCTCGTCGAGTTCGGTATGCTTCTGGGCATTCCTCAGCCTTTCCGAAGTCATGGCGTTGTACTCCCGCTTCTTAGCCTCGATGTCTTGGACGACCTGGTCGACGACGGATTTCATCTGCTCTCTGCGTTCCTGCAGATCTTCGACTTCGCTTTCAATTTTGCTAAGCTGCCATTGTGATGATTCGACCTTGCTACTCAAGCTATTGACCGTCTCGATGTCAGTCTTTTGCTGGCGATTGTAGTTGTCAATCTTAATCTGCTCTCCAGCGATCTTTGTATTAACTCGTTCACGGAGTTTGTTGTATTCCGCCAAATCAGCGTCAGATAGCGCCATCCCGGTTTCTTCAGCAATCTTTTGTTGCTCCTCCGCAAATTTGGCCTGCGCCTTTTTGACAACTGCTAGCTCCTTCTGCAAGCCCGACACCGCGGACGTCTGACTATCCTGGTCCCTCGTGATATCCCTAATCCTGGACTCGTACTTCTTCAAGTTCTTCCCAGCAATACTAATCTTCTCGTCGATGGGAACAAGCGAGGATTCTTTCTCCTCTACCTCTTTCTCTCTTCGCTTGATAGCGCGCTCCTGCTTGCTCACGCCTCTACTAGCCAGAGCCTGCTCTCTCTTTGCCTCCTCAAGCTTCCCATAATACTTCTCATGGGCACGGCGAAATTCTTTAAGCTCCTCCTGATGGCGTTCAATCTCCTGTTTATTGAGCTCCACACTTCGTTGAAAATGGAACAGCTTCCATAGGATATGAGTCACCACCGCTTCATGCTTCTCATCCTGCTTCGCCTGATAGTTCTCCGCCTCCTTCTTCTGCTCCTGGTACTGCTTGATTTCGGCATTAATCCCGCGACGACGATTAAGATTAAAGTTTGATGTTTCCGCAGCCTTCTCCTGTTCCATCTTGAGGCGCTCATACTCAGCCTTGTATTCCAACGAGCCGCTAATCTGCTCGATAAGCCTGGTGAGATCCTTCGGAGATTGGCTGGCAATTGCTTCAACATCGCCCTGAAAATCACCCAGTCAGCCCGGTCCCCACTTAGAGGGTCGACAGAAAGACAGACCTGAAAAACCAAAAAGTTCCTCGCCTTGATCAAGATATTCTCCTCCTCCAGCGCATCGTTGTACTGCGCGGCCGTGACCTGCTTATTATTAATCCTATATTCGCTTGCGCCGGCACTAGTAATCGCCCTTTTCCAAAGCTGCTCGTCCCCATCATCGTTCAAATAAACCGCCATAACCCAGGCAGTCTTGGGATCACTCTGGGTGGCTCCACCTTCCTCCTCCTCCTCCTCCTCCCCCGCCTCCTCCACTTCTTCGGTAACCGGCTTCTTCGGGCCCGAAGTCTTGAGCACACGCCCACGGTAAATCAAGTCCCTCAGATGGGCAGAACGTAATTGCGAAGACTTGATGCCCAGGACGAATGAGATCGCGTCCATGCAGTTTGACTTTCCGGAACCATTCGGTCCAATGATGGATGTGAAGTAGGAGTCGCCAAAGTAGATTGTTTGATGGCCCTTGTAGGACTTGAAATTGAAGAGCTCTAGGCGCACGAGCTTCCTGGTATCGCAGCGCCCCATCGCATCGGATTAGCAAATTATCATCCTCAGGGGGGAATTGAGCGGGAAGGGGGGAGGGAGAGCAGCATACCCCATGTTCACGACCTGATGAGCGGAATTCGCCCAGAAACAGGGCACGTATAATCAACGAACGGATAAATGGGAAAAGAAAGGGAATGCGGGTGTATGAAGGGGGAGAGAGATGTGTGTATGTGTATGTGTGGTTGGCTGAGAGAAAAGGTTGAAGAGTGTGGAGACGCGTTGATTTTGTTTCCGTGTGCGATACTGGTAAACGCGACCAGGAAAGCCTGGCATGTGGCCGATTGAGAAATGGTTAGGTAAGCGAATCGCAAAGGTGATATCATACCATAGTTCAAGAAAGAGACAAGCTCTCAAGAAACAAAACAACCAAAAAACCAACCCGATATTTCGGCTTGCGATTGAGCTATCATATCATACTACTGCCACCCACTAATCAAACACAACCCTAAAAACAAGAACACAAAATGTCTCCCCAATCAAACACGAAAACCCGGGTCCTGGAGCTCAACGCCATAGACAAAGTAGCTTTCCTTCCTTCCTACCTTCCTTCTCCTCCCCCTTCCCTCCGACTAACCAAGCTCCGTAATATGATAGGACATCTCAACCCTCCTTTCCACTGCTTCGACTGCAATCACAGCCTTAACCTCGACACCAGCCTCCGCCAGCGCCTTCGCCAGCGCCTCGGGCCAATACCACGCGTTGCTACAATCCATCGTGGTCCGACTGCGGCGTCAAATCCTGCTGCTAGAGCAGGCCGACATACCGGCCCCTGTAACCGGAAACGGAGGCGAGAAGGAGGGGAAGGGGAGCGGAGGTGGGATCGATGTTGGGGCTTTCAATTCAAGGAATGACGTTGTCGGCCGGGAGATGGAGGGGGAGTTGTGGAAGGGGGCGAAGGAGTTGGTGGGGTTATTGAGTGGGGATTTGGAGGGGGATGGAGATGTTAAGATGGGATGACTGAGAGGGGAGAACCACGGGAAGTGGATTGGGTGGATTGGGATGGAGTTGTGCTTGTGATTTCTTCATTTCACTTTGTAGGTTTGTTGTATAGTTATGGGGTGTGGGTATGCGCCGTACTTAGGATGGGAATAATGTAGCCGCTACAAGTAGGCACAAGCCATGATAAAATAGTTCATCCATCGGACATTTGCCAATTTCGCCATCCCCTAAGGTATAAAACAGAAAGGAGGAAAAGATAACCTCCCTCAATAGAAGAATGAAAAGGCACAGCATACCGGACAAAGAGAACCCAAAGACTCTCAATCACCGACTTATGTGCTAGTCAAACTCATCCACCATGCCAATTACAAGAGATATGATACGCACCCAAAACCCCTCCCTAGAAGTCAAAGCAAGGAAAGAAAAAAAGGAAAGAAAAAAAAACCCCCCTCTGCTTATAGTCATTTTCCCTACCAGCCGCCAATAATGGCGAAAGAACAAAAAAAAAGAAAAGAAAAAAGTCGAAACAAAACATAGAAAATCAAGGGTATAGTACTTTGACTTCCCACCGGTTTCGTCGCCATATAATCTAAAAATAAAAATAAAAATAGAACCACAGAGCGCCACATATACATCAGACTCGAGACAATGATATTACAATTATTTAGTTTTCTTGTGAGAAACATCGACAGCATACTCTCTGAAAGCATCATCTCCTTCAACCTCTTTCACAACCTGTTCCATCTCTTTGGCTTGCTTCTCCCATTCATCCTTGCCCATCTTAGTTTCCCTGTAGAAAAGCTCCATGTTGGGCTTGCGGTAAGAGCCAAGGAGGCGATCCCAAAGTGTGGTGTATTGGCCATAATTGTAGTTGAAGTATAAATGATGCATAGTGTGGCATGCAGCACCGTTAACAATAGGGGAGTTTGCAACATATTCTCCGTCGTCTGCACATGGTCAGCTCAACTAGAGATGGCGGGATCACAAGGGCAACTCACGGATCATGATGGTCCAGATGTTAATGAAGAGGAAAAGGCCGATATAGGCGAACTTGTGAAGCGGGAAAATAAAGGGGAAAACATGGTATGGGATACTCTGAGAAAATCCATCAATTGGGTGGAAAGCGTGGCTGGCAAATGGAGTAGGCATGATCCATTTGTGATGAGGCTTGTGGATGGTCTTGTAGATACTCTTGTGGTGAAGTCCGCGGTGGATGAGGTAAATCCAGAAATCGGTAAACATCAAAAACAGGGGGAACTGGAACCACAGGTACCACTTTCCATAGAGCTCAACATTCGCATATAGTTTTGAGTAGCCGCGAACCTCAGCCAAGAAGAAAGGGGCCGTGAAAATAGCCATGACGGGCAATGAACACATCGTTTGGGCCATCTCCTGTCGAATCTGGTTTTTGAGAAATTTGGGGTGTTTGAAGGTGTCCTTGTCGAAGATGAGGAAGTACGACAGTGAGGCAAAAACAAGGTAAACAATAAGACCGAAGATCCTACAAAATGCCAATTGGTCAGCAAGCGCTCTCAGCTTCCACGATGCAAGCCTCCGCCGAAAGAAATCAAAGCAAAACACGTTCAAAAACAGACAAACAAAAAGGAACCCACCAGGTGATGAGAAACAACGAGAAGGCCTGTCGTTGCCAATCCCCTCTCCGGAACAAGGATTCGTAAGCTCGATGAGATGGCCTCAATCCGAGAAAGTGAGAGATAGGATCATCAACAATCGGCGAATCCATATACTCCCCCTTCAATGTATCATTGGCACCGGCCCAACCTGCGAACGAACCAGTGGGCAAAAGGGTAGCATATATAGCATCGAAGAAGAGGTTATCCGCGACGCCAAGAATGTAATCCATTGTCGAGCCTGCCGTCAGGCACCAGCGGGAGCAAGCGAGCGTGTATCGAACAAACGAATAAACAAGTAAATAGGTAGTGAAAGAGAAAGCGTTGTTGCCCCGATAAGGTTGAAGAGAGACAAGGAAATAGAAGGAAGGAAGGAAGGGCGTGGGCTTTAAAAGAGGGTGAAATTGTCAAAATCTTTCAATTAAAAGGGGGGGACGAGGAAGCGAAAGCGAGTGATGTTCTAACTTCCAAGACAGGGTTTTAGAGATGAGGGCAAACCGCTCAGACATGGACGTAAATGATCTTCCAGCCAGGGGATTCCAGGAGCCCGAATTTATGATACCACCCTCATAGGAAATAGGAGAGTGAATCTGGCATGGCAATTGCTCAAACAAGCAAGAAGGTTTGACACCTCCAATCCCTCCTTTGTCCAATCACTCGCATCTATAATATACCCTAGTTAGTGAGCACGGTAAACAGAAGAAAGAAAAAGAAAAAAAACTGGTGACCCTCGGAGCTGGAGAATTCCGGTTGACGCGTTTTTTTTTCTTTTTCTTTCGGTTAGGGTCTGCAGTACCGGCAGTTTACAAGTACCTTTCGTCCTTCCCATACCGCTAACTTACCATGCCACCCCTCCAATGCCAAAAGATTACCGGTATCCGCCCATCTTTTAACATCATTAGATAAGGTACCGTTAATCTCAATTTTGGATTTTACAATGTATGACATAGCAAGTGCACATCTGGGAACCACCGGTTTTTCAACCCCTGATATCGGCAAGATGTTCATCATTTTTGATTCCTGACAAATCGGTTACTCGGTTACTGAATCTCCCTATTGATACAGCACCAGGACAAATCTTATCGTTGGTGGCCTGTTTTACACCAAAAATGCCATTTTTCGGGTCCCAAGAACTCCACCATCTGTTATGCACATTGTTCAATTTGTGGTGAAATTGCAATTCTGCCAATTATAAATTGCTAATTTAAATATTGAAGCAAATGGTATCAGATTGAGTGAACTGCAATCATTTGAAATTCACCATTTTAAAATCAGGTACCTTTTTGTATGGGTCACCATACAAATTCTCAAGGCTTGGCACCTGGATCTCAATGAGCCCATCCTGTTAAGCTATACAGGACACAGAACCATGAAGGTCATTATAAAAATCCTTATTGCTGTATTGCTAGGTTCCCCACTAGTGGTTGATATAATCTTCATTTTAATTAATTGAGCAGTGCAGGTCAAAATGGGGATTTTTGAGACCTCAAATTTCAGCGATTTCGGTGTGTTTGTGGGTACTTGGGAGCACCAACGATGACTTTTGTCCAAGAACTATACAATAACACAGCAAAAAGTGAAAGCGTAATTATCGCTAATTGTGCTTAAAGGGCATTGAAAATTTAACAGTCTAGTGGCTTGACACGAACGTGAAAATGGAGAAGGATATGGAAGGATTATCAGTCTTCCTCCTCGTCCATAGCATCTACATCATCTTCTCCGTCTTCCTCCTCGCTACTTACTGCGACAGGCCTCTTGCTCCCTTGGAATTTCTTTCCTCTCTTCTCAACCTTGACCTTCCTAAGCTCAGCCTTACTCTTTCCTCTCCTTGAGGAAGGGCCGGGTTGTGCTTCCTCCTCCTCGCTACCTTCTTCCTCCGCCTTCTCCTCTTCGCTCTCGTCCTCCTGCATCTGCCGGTTCCTCTTCTCCAATGCTAGTGCGCGAGCAACTTTCCTCTTCAAGACTGAATCCCTCTTCAACACCTTCAGGGTGAGCATTTTCGTACAGCCAGGCGTCGGGCAGGGCACGCCCTTGACGGGAGAACGCTTGATCATGTCTTCGATAGCGTCCTTTTCAAAAGCGTGAGGGCAAACGGTCGACCTAACAGGATCCTCAAACGGACGGAGAGTGAGAGGACATTTGTAGCTCTGTTTTTCCTGAGCAATTTCGATGTCGGATTCATCGTCCTGAGCGCCAGAGGCGCCTGAAGAGAACCAGGTTCTTGTTGGTGGTAAGGGCACTTCCGGGTTACGAGCTTCCCAGTGCGAGCGGCGGAAGTCGAGGTATTCTGGGGAGGTTGTGTATCTGTGGACATAGTAAGTATATGATAGAATAGAAATTTAGGGGTAGGAGGTAATACATACTTCTCCGTATTACTCATGGCGTCCCAATGCCTCTTCTTCGCTACAAGTGTACTCTCGTATTGGCCAGACAAACCCTGTTCCTCACCGGATTCTCGCGGTTCATCTCCCCTCAGTAAAGCTTCCCTCTGCACACGGACGATAGACTCCAAAGCCTCCTTCATATCCAGCGCACGCTTGTTCTCATCCACCAACTCCCGAGCGAGCTTCTCCATATCCGCCATAGCCTTCTCCTTTTCCTCATTCTCCTCCTCAGGGTCAGGGTATAATTCAAGAGTTGCATTCCCCAGGACGGTGATAGCAGACGCGATAGTATCCGAGACCTTAGCGATACCAGAGCGTGTATTGATTAGTGTGGTGAGGCTCTGTATCTCCTTAGCCGTGAGAGGTAGCAACGGCGTTTCGTAGGCTGGTATAGCGACGTGTGAGGTTCGGTCCGACATTATTATGGACGAGGAGGAGGGAGTGGCTAATGTTGATGGTCTAGAGGGGCGAATGTTGAGAAGGTTGGACACAGACATGGTTAGTCTAGGGTGGTTGGTTGGTTTCGTATCATGTTTGTGGCTTCCCCAAAGGTGTGGTTCGCGGATGAGGCGTTCGAAAGAAAGCCGGGAACCTAACTTAACTCATCGCTCCTCCTCCACAAGGGAGCTGAGGGAGACGCGACCAGCGGTTAAAAACCTGACGTCAATTGGTCTGGCTTGGCGTTTCCGCGCTAGCGTACTGTGAAATCCGCAG
The DNA here is from genome assembly GCA_014065205.1 of Tuber brumale. NCBI lineage: Eukaryota > Fungi > Ascomycota > Pezizomycetes > Pezizales > Tuberaceae > Tuber > Tuber brumale. The sequence continues at coordinate 283,551 of JACCEG010000023.1, read as the reverse complement.
AGACAAAGAAGAGAATGTTTTAAGAGAGAAAAGTGCCAGCGTCGGTATGGGGCACACCTGTTGAGAGCTTCATGAAAGTCCACACCGCTCGGTATTGTGAGATATAGGGGCTATTTCCGCCCCTCAATTACCCGCCGATCCACAGACAATGACTCCGATACCCCGATTTCTCCTCTCAAGGCCATTCCTCCACTTAGGCACCCCCCGCATCCTCACACGGTACCCCTCCTCGCTCATCCGCAATGCCAGTGCCAACGCCAAAAAACCAAAGAAGCGAATCCCAGGAAAGATCATAAAAACCACGTCCCCGCTGCCCCAGACTGGCAAATACATTTCCCTTACTGAATCCCTGGGCAGCTCCGATCGGCCCGCGATCCTCCTCTACGCATATCACAACCCGAAGTTTCTCCTGAGCTGTTACGGCCTCTCGAGCGCCATGCTGGCGTGGTCGTACTACACCTACAATACAAACATTGCAAATTCAAGACCGGGATTACCTGCTTGGGCGACTAAAGTTAGCTGGGGGAGCGTCACTGTCATGACCGTGATGGCTGTGGCTGTGGCATTTTACCCCACCCGGTAACTCAGCCCCCCCCCCCAGCTCCTGGGAGCATCAATAATGGATGAGGGAATCATAGGTTAATACAAGCCATCTACGCCCACCCCATACCAGCGACCGTCACTCGGCCAGCGGGCGTATCGCTAACCCTCCACCGCCGTCCAATCCTACCCACTCTTCCTGTGAAGAAAATCCACGTGGCTTCCCCTAATATGGTAATCTTGGGGGAACCTATTCACCCGGCCGTAAGGCCCGCAGCGGAGCCTGTTGTTGTTGAGGATAGACATACAAAGTGGCAGAAGGTCTGGAGTAAGATTAACCCGGCAAAGGTCTTCGCGAGAGCGGTCAATGGCATTTCTACGAGTGGGTTTGTCCTGGTGAAGGTAGAAGGGATGGGAAGTTATAGGATTCATAAGGATGGGTGGGTCTGGGAGAGGAGAGGATTGGATAGAATTTTCAAGGCGAGGAATCCTATGTGAATACAAATACATGGGAGCCTGCGCAGATTGGGGTCGAAAGCGATGGACCATCCCAGTGTACTATATGTGGGCACTATTATTTATGCATTTGCCTTATTCCATAGCGCCTGGTAGAATGAGAGATCCTAAAGACACAAATTCCTTTGATTAAAATTATCATTCGGTGCGGTTATCGCTAGAGATTTTGTGCTGGGATTGGAGCCGGTTATGGTAGTCAGTCACGTGTTGATGTTCACCCTGGTCCGTGCCCCTCGCGGGATTTCGTTGGGAAATTCTTAATCTTTCGAATCTTTCGATCCCAACTTCCACGAAACATCCTCCATCTCCCTTCCATCCCGCATACACAAACCCACCCCCCCCTCCCTCCTACAATCTCCACATGGCATCATCAATCTGCCGTCTGTCCTCCCACCTCCCGCCACAGTTACGACAACATGCTTTTAGACGAGGTATTCCCCACTACATCCCCCTCCCACCATCCAACCTGCAATTATTATCTACCCATGGCTAACAGCCAACCAATCGACGTAACCAGGCCTCACAACAACAGCCCGTCGGAGTGTAGCCTCAAACCTGCTTATGCCAGCTCTAAGCCCTACAATGACCGAAGGTACAATCAGCCGTTGGGAGCTGAGAGAAGGCGACACCTTCTCCGCTGGGGACGTCTTGCTGGAGATTGAAACCGACAAAGCCCAAATGGACGTCGAAGCCCCGGACGACGGTATCCTCGCGAGGATAATGGTTAAAGCGGGTAATAAAGCGGTTCAAGTTGGTTCCCGAATTGCAGTACTGGCGGAGCCCGGTGACGATCTCGCGAATTTGGAAATTCCACCAGAGAGCAATGACACCGGGAGCCGTACCAGTGCTTTGGCGAGGGAAGAAAAAAAGGTTGACAACAGCCCTAGGGGGAATACTAGGTCTCCTAGGGGGGAGGATAGACCGAGTGTCCTAGAGAGCTCAGATAAGAGCGCCCCGAGTACTACTAGGACCAACAAGGCGTATACTCCCTCACCTAGCGTTGCGCACTTGATTAGGGAGCACAAGATTTCCGACAGTGATGTTTCTGCAATCACAGCTACGGGGCCGAAGGGGCGGTTGCTGAAGGGGGATATATTGGCTTACCTGGGCAGGGCTAATAAAGCTTACCTGAAGGAGCTTGAAGGACGAATTCACAAATTGGAGAAGCTGGACTTGAGTAATATCAAAATTGCGCCTCCGAAGAAGGATGTGGGAGAGAGCGCCAAACAAGTAGTAGAGAAGGGGTCTTTCATCGATGAGGAAAAGGAATTGAAGCTAGAGGTATCATTTGGAGAAGTCCTTAAGGTTCAGGATAAGCTCCAAGGTAATTTCCACCCTTCCCCATTATGCCGAAAAAAAAGGAAATGACAAGCCCCATAGTAGCCCTCGGCCTTCACTTCCCCCTCTCCACCTTCATCAGCAAAGCGACCACAAGAGCAAACCACTCCCTCCCACCTGTGTCGTCCGCATCTGACATCCTCGATGAACTCCTTAACCTCCCTTCCACGACCTCTTCCCGACCAGCTAAATTCCAGCCGAAAATTACCGCCTCATCTCCACCTCCTCCACACCCTCCTACTATGGACGCAGATATCCTGGATATGCTAACCGGTGCAGTACCCGCCACCACCCCTGCCATCAAGCGAACAGTGGGCATTGTGGCTACGGGCCCGAATGTGATCAGTCTCACAGTCAAGGGTGCGGAGGAGGAAGAGCGGGGGAGATTGTTCTTGGAGAAGGTGAAGGGCTTTTTGGAGAGAGATCCTGGGGGGTTAGTTTTGTAGATCGGCGGACCAGGCAGAGGGATACCTTTCATTTTTGTTTGTTTTTAGATCGGGAAGCGGGAAGGGGCGAAACAGGCTCTCCCTTTTTGCATGCGTGTTGGAGGTTATGGGTGTGGTTGCGGATGTAAGATTGCTCGTATGTTGGAAAAGTGGTAGGAGATAGAGTATCGAGTGACATTCTGTGATGACGCACATCTGAGCGCTATTATGGTTAGTCTAACGACTTTTATATTATTATAGTTCTTGGACATGCTCGTTGTTGGTTAACTACCCATTGCGCCTCGTTGTAACATGGCAAAGTCACACAAGCAATTCGAGTCCACTGTGTTAACCCTTCATAACTTCCCGCCTAATTACACCTTCGCGTGGCCGGAAATCTAGGGATAAATATGTCACTACCCGCCCCATAGATGCGCTCGGGAGCCACCCGGCATGGAACCACCCGTGTAGAAGAGCATGGAGAACACAAGCTGAGCGCCTGGGGTTCATACGGCAGATCATGTAAGAAGCTATGGTACTCGTCTCGAAAATCTCCGATTCCAGAAGTTCACGCAGGGCCCAGGACCGCAACTATTTTTCCGCAAATCTTGGCACGCTCGCTCATCGCAATAGCCAAACCTTTCAGTGAGCGAAAAATAGATGTAATTGCATGACTTCTAGTTGCGTCGTGAACCTGCGAAAAACATTATCGGTCGAAAGTTCACGTGTCACCAAACTGTATGAGCATGATATCATATATATCATCCGCCCGCGCTTTTGCCCTATGCTTCTGTAAGTCCTCGCTCCACCGGACAGCACTGAATCCTGTCGATTCCAACGGTGTTAGCAATCCGCAATCGCACTGCCGGTTTACACGGTGCTGGCCCCATGCTGGCGTCGGGCGCGGGCTTGTTTCTTCAATGCATCGTTGGTGGAGGTATTAATACTGTGCTTAGACCGTCGGCAAGTCACACACGTCCATCTATTTATGTGGACAAATATGACCATTAGATCATTTTGGAAGCGGGTTTTGGGGAGGGTGATAAGAGTAGGATATCTTCTCTTCGCATCTCTAATCTATCATAGATACCATAATTATAATCACAGACGACGATGATTGGCAGGGTACTGTACTGTACTCGAGTACTGTACTCGTACTCCCGATGGCCACAGGCTGATTCCATGACAACTCGGTTTTCGGTTTGCTACGATAGGCTGGGACGCAAGTGGGAATTGTTAAAAAAAAAGAAAAAAAGGCCCATACTTGGCGTCGGCGAATAAGTTACATACAGCACCGTATAAATGATATCGTAGGGGTTTTCAAGCGTCCGCACCGAACAAATAGCGGTATAGTACTTGTACGGTATCGTAGGCTGCCATGCGGTAAATATTTCTTCTACGGTAGAACCCTACCATTGTACCTTAACTTACTGTACTCCAGAACCGCATCCTCTCCGGATGATCGGGCCACTTTTAGTGCTCATTCCTACGATAGATTTACTCGACAGTCAGCAAAATGCATATCTAGGGTCCACAAGACGATATTTCTTGAAGCAAGTTTTTCAATTGTGTACGAGTACAGTACAACTACCTACACCCGAATCAATCCTGATTTGTCTTCCCTCTTGCCAATTTGTGCCCGGATGCTGGGGGGGGGAATGTTCCTGAGAGTAGTAGAGTGGTGTTTGCAGATACACGTAGGGGGGTGGAAAGGTGGAGGCGTGGGAGGGAGATACCGGGGCTCCAAGAGGGGGCTTATATGATACATTGCCACTCGAGCAATCCGGGGAAGGGCTTTGGGGGCTGAGCTTTGGGTGCGATACGGTATCATATAGATAACACACTACTCGAGTACGGTATCGTAGCTAAAACAACCGGCAGGCCTCGTAGGCGGTCCCCTTTGATTAGCGGCCTTCTCGGAGTAGCCCCCCCCAAATTACTAGTATCATATATAGGATAGAGTTTGATGCTGGGCATACAGTAGGCTTCAAGTTCAACGGGGAGACGACTGAAAACCCGGCAGTAAGACGGTGACGAACGGGGGTAAGTTGTTTGACGGCCAAGAAGTGAATTCGTCAAGGTAGGGTAATAGGCGAATGCCTGTCACCGATCACTGTTCCTTGCCCGCCAGTTTTCGTTGTCTCCGCTTCGGATAGTACTTGTACCCAAGTAGCACAGGATAGGTGTGGTAGGCACAAAAAGGGCATTGTTAGTACCGTCCAGATTTGGTATGGGAGGGTGGTTGTGGTGGTAGGAGGTGTTCATGAGGTTACACGAGTGACCCCCGCTTTTCTTCAGCCCGTGGAACTCCAGTTGTCGGCTGCCTCCATCATTCATCATCCATCATCCCTAATATCCTCAGCAAAAGGCAGAAAATGTCACAATCTTTCAGTAACAATATCAACTCGTTTAACGTGTCGAATAACGTTAGTGTTGCCGATGACCGATCTAATATCCTTGCATGGCTATCCCCCCTGGATCCTAGGTTACGGCATCAAGACATCAGGGACCACCGAGTCGAAAATGTAGGGGAATGGCTCTTACACACTGAGGAATATAGAACTTGGTATGCGGGTAGTGGGGGAAACGAATCCGATAACGCAGTTTTATTTTGCCATGGACATCCAGGGGTAGGCAAAACATATATTAGGTAACAAGGACGAACCTTGAGGAATGGAAGAGAAATTGCAACTACTGACAAGCTGCGATGTCAGCTCATTGGTAATAGATAGCTTGTGCGATCAGGCCAGAGGGCAAAATGCGACCGTTGCATGCTTTTATTTCGACTTTGTAGTCCAAAAAGAGCAATCATCCACGAGCATGCTGCGTGCCCTGTTGAAACAATTGGTTGCCGGACTGGAGGAGACCCCGGAGGAGATATCGCGAGCCTACCAGGACCAGAAAAATGCTGTTGGTGGGCGGGAGCCGGGACTTTCGGATGTTGTGAAGATGCTACAGACCACCTGTTCCAAAAAGCGGACGTTCATATGCATCGACGCACTAGATGAATGTGTGGCCGGATATCGAGTCAAGCTTCTCGATTCACTCGCTCAAATCCTCCAAAAGTCTCCCGGAACTCGGATATTTGTGACTGGAAGACAACATGTTCGACCTGAGATCGGAAGGCGACTTTCTGGAAGAGTAGCGAGTGTATCCATAAGTACCAAGAGAGATGATATTGTTAGATATATTCATACGAGATTAGACGAGGACACGAACCCGGATGCGATGGACAGTAGTCTGGAGGCAGAATTCTTGAAGAAAATTCCCGAGGATATTTCTGAAATGTACGTTGAATCGACAATACTGAGAAAGCTAGCTCCGGCCATCCACTGACAGATATCTAGATTCCTGCTGGTCTCACTTAATGTCGATGCGATCCTGCAGGAACCTACGATCCGTCGAAGGCGGCAGAAACTCAGCGCAATGACCGATGGTTTGGGGTTAGGGGGTGTTTATGGTGCAACACTGGATCGGATAAAGGGGCAGGGTGGGGAGAAATCTCGGCTCGGCATGGCGGCTTTGATGTGGATCTCCCACTCGGAGCGGCCCTTGGAGGTCGGCGAACTATGTCACGCTCTAGCAGTCGAAATAGGGTCGCCGAATCTTGATGACGACAATGTTCCTTCAATTGGGATATTACTAGCTTGCTGTCAAGGACTTGTTGCCGTAGACAAAAAGGTTTCCACTGTCCGTTTAATCCACTATACTCTTCAAGAGTACCTCCGGGCTCACCCTGAGCTTTTCGGTTCAGCTCACGCGAAAATGGCGGAAACCTGCCTAAGTTATCTGAACTCGCAGCAGGTCAAGGCCCTTTCAACCAGTCCCTCTCCATGTCTTCAAAGCACACCCTTCCTCAAATATTCCTCGCTATATTGGGGATTGCATGCGAGAATGGACCTTTCAGATTGTGCGAAACAGCTTGCGCTGAAGCTATTTGACGGCTACAATAATCACATATCAATTAAACTCTTCTTGCAAGCGCAGGATTGGCGCTGGCGCTCTGTTAATCTGGACCAACCTTCCCTGTTCAGTGGTTTACACTGTGCATCCGCCTTCGGGATTGTTGAGATAGTAGCTGGTTTGATCGAGGCGGCATGTTATGACATAAACCAGCAAGACTGTGTGGGTAACACACCCCTCGCGTTGGCTGCTCAGAATGGGCACGGGGGAGTGGTGGGGATATTACTCGGACGGGGCGACATCCACCCCGAAAAAGCTGATAAGCACGGCAGAACACCACTCTGTTGTGCTGCTGAGAATGGGCACGAGGGAGTAGTGAAAATACTGCTTGGACGAGACGACGTCAGCCCCAACCAATCAGATATGTGGGGTCGAACCCCACTCTTCCGTGCTGCTGAGAATGGGCACGAGGAAGTAGTGAAAATACTACTCGGACGGGACGACGTCAACCCCAACAAACTAAATTGGTGCGGCCGAACACCATTCTGCTGTGCTGCTGAGAATGGGCACGAGGGAGTAGTGAAAATACTGCTTGGACGAGACGACGTCAGCCCCGACGAACCAGATGAGGACGGCCAGACACCACTCTGGTGGGCTGCTCGAAATGGGCACGAGGAAGCGGTGAAAGTACTACTTGGACGCGACGATGTCAATCCTAACAAACCAAACTGGTGCGGACGAACGCCACTCTACTGTGCGGCTGAGAATGGGCTCGAGGGAGTAGTGAAGATATTACTCGGACGGGACGACGTCAACCTCAACCAATCAGATAGGTGGGGCCAAACACCACTCTGCTGTACCGCGGAGAATGGGCACGAGGGAGTAGTGAAAATACTACTCCGACAGGACGACGTCAACCCCGACAAACCAGATGAGGACGGTCGAACCCCACTCTGCTGTGCTGCTCAGAATGGACATGAGGGAGTGATGAAAATACTACTCGGACGGGACGACGTCAGCCCCGACGAACCAGATGAGGACGGCCAGACACCACTCTGGTGGGCTGCTCGGAATGGGCACGAGGAAGCGGTGAAAGTACTACTTGGACGGGATGACATCAACCCCAACAAACTAAATTGGTGCGGCCGAACACCACTCTGCTGTGCTGCTGAGAATGGGCACGAGGGAGCAGTGAAAATACTACTTGGACGGGACGACGTCCACCCTGACGGGCCAGGTGGGGACGGCCCAACACCACTCTTGTGTGCTGCTGGGAATAGGCACGAGGGAGTGGTGAAAATGCTACTCGGGCGGGGCGGTGTCAACCCCGACAAACTAGATAACGACGGCTAGACGCCTCTCCTGCTAGCTTCTAGGTATGGCCATACCGGAGCGGTAGCGCTACTACAGCCCCCAGCATCTGTTGCCCCAAACACAGCCCAAGGTTGGGGAGGTGCTGCTCCCATCGCCCCTTCGAATACGGGAGCCTATGTGCCATTTCCGCAAGGATTGCAACTGCTTCATAAACACACCTGTCGCCACCATTGCCTCCCTCCTCCCGCCCCCGGCCGGCCTCCTCCTGCTGGTCCGAGTGCCCCCTGGTGGTAGTTCCTGCCTTTCCTTTCCTTTCCTTTCCTTTCCGGAGTAGTCCTGCCACAGAAACACAAATATTTTCTTTTGCAATTGGTCGAAGGAAACCACACGCAATGGGAATGTACATATCTATTACATACCCACCCAAACCTGTATACAGATTATCTTATATAGTCGGGTCAGGATTCGTCAGTTCCCGTAGGGTGTGGCGTTGGTCGGGAGCTATTTCTATTCCATTATGCCCGCACAGTTCAAAACGCCCATCACATCCAATCTTATCGTTTTCTGGTTGCAAATCTTCTTTGTACACTTGTTTATTTTTTCTTTTCTACGATTCAGTCTTCTTTCCTACCCTATAAAGTATAGATCTGGGGATTGTCAAGAGATAGAAAAGAAAAGAAAAAATTGAGGTGCTAGCATTTCTGACACTTATGAAAAGTAACATAGTCACTAACTATTCAAAAAGATACGGTGGTGACTGGTTTCTAATATGGACATGGTTTGGCGAAGCCACCGCCCTCTATGTGCCAGCTTAAAGGCGGGGTTGGGAGGCTGATTGCATCTTTTATAGTCTTGCTCACCAAGGAACATTTGTCTAGTGAATGGTGTTTTAATTGTGTAATCAGCTCCCATTTCATGAATGCCCTATACTCTAGGACCCAGCATGAAGCTAAACCCTTTGTGCATGGTCTCAGATGCGGACCGCCAGCATGGCATATGATTTTGGAGCGGTACCTATCATACCGGTACTCCGCGTACGCTCGTATTTAATATATGATACATGTTTTCTCCAATCCGCCCACACTTAGTCCAGTCCCCCCGGATGCTGGAGGTATCATACTGTACAGTCCACTGTCACGGTTTCTCCCCCTGAACGGAGTTCGTCGACTACCGGTAAGTTACTCGAGTAACTCAGTGCGCGACCCAATTTTTCCTATGATATCCTACATTCTTATACGCATAGCGGGGTTCTCGTGCTTAACTTATACGATACCGGATCAGATTCCCCAACTCGTCAAGAGCGATCCAGCGCTGGCTACAGCGCCGTGCAGTTATCGACCTGCAGGAGGGTTTGGAGAGAATATTTCATCCTCCCTTAGTCTCCTGTTGTCCCTCACGATTTATTATAATATTTTTTTTCTTTTGCTTCCCGGGTTACGTTAATTCTGTCCGAGGGTCGGGTCGGGCGCTATGAGCCATACGATCTGTTGAGAAGGTGGCCCGCTCCTAGCGTCTGCGAGGAGCGGGGGGGGCGTTCAAGCATTAGCGCAGTGCAGATACCGGTAGATTCCATGCGGTAAATATTTCTTCTAGAACCCCACCCTCATACCTTGTGTCCAGAACCGCATCTTCTCTGGGCGAGGGGGCCACTTTTGGCGCGTACAGTACCACCTGCCGTAGGTTTACTCGTCAGTCTACAGAATGCATACTACGAGTACCTGTATGGTAGTGTCCACAACACAATGTTTCTTGGCGTGGGGCTCTCCAAGGGATATCATGAAAGAACATCCATATTGTGTGCGGTGCAGTACCACCCCCTACACCCGAAGAAGTCTAGTCTTGTCTTCCCCCCCCCCACTGACTTGTGCGTGGGTGCAGGGGGAGTGGTGACGAGAGTAGGTAGAGTGGCGCTTGTAGATACATGTTGGGGAAGTGAAAATGTGAGGAGCGCGGTGCGGGATATGGGGACTGCGAGCTTTGGCCTAGGTTGTCACCATTCGAATCCTGGACAGAATCGAGTGATATCTGGTGATGCCACTAGTGGGCGCGGGAGGAAAGAGGGGTGCTATCCAAGCTATCTGTTTGAAGATGATAGCGCTCAAATGTGTTTTTACATTGCGAAACAGAGTTAAGTTTTCTTTTGTCCGTGATGTGCTTGTGGTATTTTTGTTTGCGTTTTGGAGTAAGTTAGAAATACCAATGAGGTGACAGGAGTCATCGTTGACTGCCACTTTCACACCAAAAATGCTCTTTTTTGTGGCACCATAACTCGACCACCTGTAGTGGAAGTTGATCAATTCTTCCTAGAATAGAGATTTTGGGAATCCTAACTGCGAGATTTAAATTTTGAAGCATATGGTGTAATATTGCCTTATCTGTGGCGATGTGAAATTAGCGATTTTCAAAACAAGTATCTTTTTGTATGAGTGCCAGACAAATTCTTGGCATTTAAGTCCAACCTGGGAAGCAGTCGTGCCGGTCGATGAGAGCTGCTCAACAGAACAAATAAATTTGTTGTAGAAATATTAATTTCAGAACTGTTAGGTCTTTAGGTATCCATTGATATATTTTTTGCTTTAATTGATTGCGAGGCGTGGGTGCAAATAGCGATTTCAGTCACCCTAAGTTTAGACCTTTTTAGTGCGCTTTAGCCGGTACTTGGACCCACCAACGATGACTTTTGTCCAAGAACTACCGTAAAATCCCGTATAATTGGCTAGCTCCGGAGCAGGGGCTAATCTCCGTACTCAGAGGCAAAGGCCCTTAAGAAGAGTTAGTGTTTTCTTGACACGGTAAAGCATGAGTGTGCCGAGTGTGTTGGATCTTATTAACTGGTATTCGCAATTCCGGTAACCTGTCAAACTAAACACATCGTAGGTGGACCGGATATTAACCCCTGCCCCGGAGCTAGTTAATTATACGGGATTTCACGGTATAGCACTTGAAGTGGGTTTGAATTTCTACGGATGCGGTAGGACAAGCAAGGCGTTGTTAGTACTTGAGTTCTGTACTAGTACAGATTCGGGGGAGCTTAAGGGGACGGTCCGGGTATCAATGAGGTTCCACAGATGACCCCGCTTTTCTTCAGCCCCAGGAATGCCAGCCGTCAGCTGCCTCCATCACCCATCATTCGTCGTCCCTAGCAGCAAAACACGAAAAATGTCGCAATCTCTCAGTAATAATATCAGCTCCCTGAACACAGTGACGACGGTTAGCGTAGTGAATAATTTTACTGTTGCCGATAACCGATCTAATATCCTAGCCTGGTTATCCCCACTGAATCCCAGGTTACGACATCAGGACATCCGAGACCGCCGAGTCGAGAATGTAGGGGAATGGTTGTTGGAAAGTGGGGAATATAGAAGCTGGTGTGCGGGTAGTGGGGGAAGTGAATCGGATAAGGCAGTTTTGTTTTGCTATGGGGATCCGGGGGTAGGCAAAACATATATTAGGTAACAAGGACGAACCTTGAGGAATAGGAGAAAACGGCAACCACTGACAAGCTGCGATGTTAGCTCATTGGTGATAGACAGTTTATGTGATTGGGCCAGAGGACGGAATATCGCGGTTGCGTGTTTTTACTGTGACTTCGCGGCTCACAAGGAGCAGTCATTGACGAGCATTCTAGGGGCTCTGCTCAAACAGGTTGTGAGTGGAATGGAAACAGTGCCGGGGGAAATAGTGCAAGCCTACCAAGATCAGAAAAAGGTTATTGATGGGCGGGGACCACAGTTTACCGATATTGTGAAGATGCTGCAAACAACCACTTCGGGAAAGCATACATTCATATGCATCGATGCTATAGATGAATGTGTGGAAGGATATCGAGTCAAGTTTCTCGATTCGCTCTCTCAAATCCTTCAAAAGTCTCCAGGAACCCGGATATTCGTGACTGGAAGACCGCATATTCGACCTGAGATCGGAAGGCGACTTTCTGGAAGGGTAGCAAGTGTGCACATAAGTCCCAAGAGAGGCGATATTGTTAGATATATTCACACAAGGCTGAGTGAGGACACGAATCCAGATGCGATGGACAGTAGTCTGGAGGCGGATATACTGAAGAAAATCCCGGAAGATATTTCTGGAATGTACGTAGAAGCAAGAACACTGGGAAAGCTACCTCGAGTTATCCCCTGACAGATACATATCTAGGTTCCTGCTGGTTTCGCTGAACGTCGATGCGATGCTACAAGAAACCACGATCCGTCGCAGACGACAAAGGCTTAACGTGATGGCCGATGGCTTGGGGTTGGAAGATGTTTATGGTGGAACGTTGGATCGGATAAAGGGACAGGGTGGGGAGAAATCTCGGCTCGGCATGGCGGCCTTGATGTGGATCTCCTACTCGGAGCGGCCCTTGAATGTCGAAGAGTTATGTCACGCTCTAGCAGTGGAAATAGGGTCTCACAATCTCCATGCCGATGACGTTCCTTCAATAGAGATATTGCTAGCCTGCTGTCAAGGCCTCATTTCCGTAGACAAGGAGACTTCCACGGTCCGGTTAATCCACTTTACGCTTCAAGAGTACCTCCGAGCTCATCCCGAGCTTTTCGGCACAGCTCACTCGACAATTGCAGAAACCTGCCTAAGTTATCTGAATTCTCACCAGGTTAATGCTATTTCGACCAATCCCTCTCCCGACCTCTGGAGCACACCCTTCCTTGAATATTCTTCTCTATATTGGGGATTGCATGCGAAAAGGGACCTTTCGGATCGCGCGAAATATCTAGCGCTAAAGCTATTTGACAACTACAGCAATCACATATCGAGTAAGCTCTTCTTTCAGGCACAGAAAAAGTACCCGTACACTGCCAACTCCGATCAACCTTTCCTGTGGAATGGTCTACACTGTGCATCTGCCTTCGGGATTGTTGAGATTGTAGCTAGTTTGGTGGCGGTGGAAGGTTGTGATATCAACCAGGACGACTGCGTGGGGAATACACCCCTCGCGTGGGCTTCTCGGAGTGGACACGAGGGAGTGGTGGAAGTACTACTGGGACTAGAGGACGTCAGCCCCGGCAAGCCAGATAAGTATGGCGAAACACCACTTTTTTGTGCTGCTAGCAATGGACACGAGGAGGTGGTGAAAATACTACTTGAATGTGATAACGTCAGCCCCGACGGACCAAGTGGGTCCGGTAAAACACCGCTCTGTCGTGCTGCTGAGAAAGGGCACGAGGGGGTGGTGAAAATATTACTCGGACGGGGCGACGTCAACCCCGACAGGCCAAGTAATCTCGGCGTGACACCACTTTGCTTTGCTGCTTGGAATGGACACGAGGGAGTTGTGAAAGCACTTCTCGAACGGAGCGACGTCAACCCCGACAAACCAGATATGTACGGCCAAACACCACTCTACTGTGCTACTTTGAATGGGCACGAGGGAGTTGTGAAAACACTTCTCGAACGGAGCGACATCACCCCCGACAAACCAGATAACGATGGCCAAACACCGCTCAACCGTGCTGCTTTGGATTGGCACGATGGAGTGGTGAAAATACTACTCGCACGGGACGACGTCAATCCCGAAAAACCAGATAGGTGGGGCCGAACACTACTCTACAGTGCTGCTTTGAATGGGCACGAGGGAGTGGTGGAAATACTGCTCGGACGGGACAATGTCAACCCCGACGAGCCAGATGAGGACGGTCAAACACCACTCTGCTGTGCTGCTGAGAATGGGCACGAGGGGGTGGTGAAAATACTACTCGCACGGGACGATGTCAACCCCGACAAATTAGATAGGCACGGCCAAACACCACTCTGCTATGCTGCTTGGAATGGGTACGAAGGAGTGGTAAAAATACTGCTCGGACAGGACAGCGTCAACCCCAACGGGCCAGATGAGGATGGCCAAACACCACTCTGCTGTGCTGCTCGCAATGGGCACGGGGGAGTGGTGAAAGTACTTCTCGAACGCGGCGACGTCAACCCCGATAAACCAGATAACGACGGCCAAACACCGCTCCTGCTGGCTACTAGATATGGCCGTACGGGGGTCGTCGCGCTACTACAGCCCCCAGAATCTGTTGCTCCCAGCACAGCCTAAAGCTGGAGAGGCATCGCTCCCATCCCCCCTTCGGATACGGACATCCAATGCGCCATTTCCGCAAGGACCGCAATAGCTCCATAAGAATGTCTCTAGCTACCATTGCCCCCCTCTTCCCACTCCCTGCCAACCTCCTCCTGCTGGTCCAAATGCCGCCCTATGGCAATTTTTGTCTTTCTTTTCCTTCCGACGTAAGCCTGTCACTGAAACTTAATTATTTTCTTTTTGTAGACGGAAATCACACCCGATGGGAATGTACATACCTGTCACATGCCCACCCGAACCTGTGTGCGGATTATTTTGTGTAGCCGAGTCAGGATTTGTCAGTTTCTGTTCGTGATCTGGAGTTTGGCGTTGGTGGTGAGGTGGGCCCATTTTCTTCTAAATTTCCATCATCCAATCTTACCGTTTTCTATTTGTAAATCCCCTTTGTACAACTACTACTAGTTTATCTTTTCCACGGCTAGTTTTTCCTCCCCCCTATCCCCCCATGTACAGTACTTGAGTATAGGCTTGGAAATTGTTAAGTGATGGAGAAAAAAATAAAGTGCGAGCATTTCTGACAGTCATGAATGGTGCCGTAAAAGCTGGCTATTTTAACGAAGGAATATGTCGGTGATTGGTTTCCAATATGGACGTGGTTTTGCGGGGATTATGCCTATATATTTACCACTGCTTTCTAGGTGTGAGCTTAAAGGTGAGGGTGGGAGCCTATCTGCACCTTTTAGTCTTGCTCGCCAATGAACATTTATATAGTGCATTTATATAGTGAAGGGTGTTTTAATTATCGAATTAAGTTAACTCCCATTTCATGAACGCCCTAGCCCTTCATGCACGGTCTTAGATGCAGGTCGCCAGCATGGCGTATGGTTTGGTAGAGCAGTATAGTACTCCGCGTACTCTAGTATATTTTCTTCGGTCCACCCACCCTTGGTCTTTCGAATCCACCCCCAGGGTTGCTTCCCTGAACAGGATTCGACAAACTGTCGCTGTACTCTGTGCTAGTTTTCGCCATCACTCGTTCCGCGGCTCAAATGCTCTCTACATGCGTCCTTATGTACAGTGCATAGCAGGTTTTTTGTGCCTACGCGATACCCTATCCCAACTTGTTGAGAGTAATTTAGCGGGCCACAGAGTGGTGAAATATCAACTTGCGGGTTGGTTTGGAGAGATATATTCCATCCCCCCTCCCCTAGTATCCTGTTGTGAATCCGAGATGTTTTTCACCTCTCGGGTAATTCCGTCGGGACTTGACATGTCCTAGAATGTCATTTTTTTGAATAACACTTGCGTTAGCGTCTTGTAAACAAGTGATGCAATATCATACCCCAAATTGCAGCGGTAGGGCACAATACCGGGAAAGAATATCTTTGCGCTTTCCAACAGTCTGTTGAGAAAGTGGCTCACTCTTAGCATCTCCAATGGCTGGGAGTGTTCAAGCATCAGCGCCATGCAAATACCGGTAGGTGCCATGCCGTAAATAACTCTTCTAGACTCCTACCCTCAAACCTTATGTCCACTTATGCCCAGAACAGCATCTTCTCTGGATGAGCGGGGCACTCCCAGTGCGTATGATACCTAGGCTTGCTCTACCGTCTACAAAATAGTCATACTATGATGGTGCCTACGATATGATCCAACACGATAAGGTATCTCTTGAGGGGTTGTGAGGTATAGGGACTTCAAGCGTGGCTTTACGTTGCCATTCTGACTTTCTGGGGAGGGCTTGGAGGTTGAGCCTTGAGCGCAATACGCTATCATATGGATAACTCACTAGCTGAAACGGTCAAGCAGGCTTCGTCAGCAGCACCCTTCGATTAGGGGGCTTTACTGGGGTATCCTCCCTACAATTTGTGGGATAGAACTTGTACAGTTGCACCCAGCTATTCGTTCCTTAGCATAAGTAACCGAACATGACAACAACCATTATTAATTTTTTAAAAACTAAAGTCTCTAAAAACAAACCCCCTACTTTAATCCTGAGCAGTGTGGTCAGACTCAGAGAAATATTTGCATATATTGAGAGGATAAATAAGACTATTTAATGTAAAATTAAATTTCATACAATGAATTCTTAGCTCTACTGATACATATAAAAAGAAACAAAAGAGTTCTGAAAGAATAAGTATATCCTTACTTGTAAATAGTTTCAATTGCAACACATAGGTCAACTGCATCTGAGTCATATACTTTATACATGGTGGGATGAAATTCTACTGGCTCAATTAGCTATAGTGAAAATTTATTGTAAGATTATTTTATAATATTCTACTTTAAGTAAATCAAATATCAGCAATTTCAACAATTTAGAAAAGATGTCTTCTCTTCATGCTTAGAATCAGAAAGATATTTTTCATTATTTTTTTCAGGCATTGTTTATTGAGTAGAAAAAGGCAATGGAAATACTTTTGTCAAAGTGTCGATGCTTGGTGTGTTGCTGTGTTCGGTTACTTATTAAGGAACAATATGCCGATAATGAACGCCAAGAATTAGTGTCTCAGACCAGTTCCTGCGAGCACAAAAGTCAATTTACACCGGAAAATAACTTGCTATCCCTTGGTGTGCCTGAAACAGTCGAATTCGTAGCCAGGCACACAAAGGCCGGATCAACAAGCGGCTAGCTACGTCAGGTTATATATATCAGCTTTTTAATATTCAACTAACTCATCGTGGTAGAAGCAATTAATTTCCAGCAAATCAAAATATTCGGTGTGCCTGGCTACGAATTTGACTGTTTCAGACACACTAAGGGATAGCAAGTTATTTTCCGGTGTAAACTGACTTTTGTGCTCGCAGGAACTGGTCTGAGACACTAATTCTTGGCGTTCATTATAGCCAGGTGCAACTGCAAGTGCCCCCGGAGCGCGGCGGCACGGCAAGTCGCCGATCCCGCTGGACTTCAGGAGCCCGTTGGACGCAGGATGCCGGATGTCCTGCAGATGTTGACCATGCTCGCTAAGTTGCCGCTAAATCTGGAGAAATCCCTCGCGGGAATTCTATTACTTAAGCCACCGGATTGAAATCAGAAGGTGGCTAAGCGAGCGATGCGGTACGGCACCGGCACACTAGGAAGAAGTATCCATCCTATCCCTCCACATATCAATCTTCAGCTCCTCGCCATCCTGCTTGTTCGTTAGCTAGAATCGAATCATGATTAGTATGCCCTGCTCTACCAAACTTACATTAAGGAAAGTAAAATATCGTATCATGCTTTCTGGATTTGCCCCATAACAATTTCCTGGTCAATCGATCTTTCTTTGATGACGAGGTTTGCGAGAGGATCAACTTAATCGGGCGACATATCTGCTTACAAACACCGGATCTGGGACGCGAAAAGTTGCTTACAGGATGGCACTATAACAGGGGCTGTCACAAGATTCTGGAACTGTCGGTGTGGACTCGAGTACCAGTATCATACCCGTACTTGTCAATTAGTGAAGTGCTGGCATCCGGACATAAAAGTATGATACAGTACTCAGAGCTAGTGTGTTATCGTATGCTGGGATTTGAGGATCTTGGCACCTCCACTCCCAGATACTAGACTATGCCACTTGCGGGTGGCGGTTGGTGGATTACGCGACGCAAGCGCCATTTAATCTTCTATGATACTAAAATACAACCGTCATGAAATGCACTCAAGGAGGAAAATAAAGAACGAATTCCGCACACCAAGGGATCTGATATAGAAGCTGATGAGTTGCTCGAAATTTCCTTCATTAATTTTCTGGCTATAGTAGGGGGGATACTGTGTCGGCACGGGCGGAAAGCTACCGCCAACTCACATTATCCCGGCTCTTCACACATTTTCGCGTGTGCCTGCGGGCTTTGTCCTTCAACGAGCGGAACTATCTTGGCGCGGAAATGGCTGTCCTCAACCACACGCTTGTGAAACGACAAACCCGTGGATGACGACCCCCCTCTTCCGGTTCTTTGTTTTTTGTATTCTCACGCTTTGTCATCGATTCTAGAGGACTCACAATGTCCGGTATTGTAGGGCTTGAGAAATTATTCGAGCATCTTAATTTTGGACTGGTGAAGACGCTATCAAATACTTTGTTGCCGGTTCTAGTGGAGTTTAGTCGACCAGGTCTTTTCTTTGGGTACAGTACATAATAGGGTCTGCCCACCCACCGGTTCTGCAGTATGGAATATTGGCTCCGCTTAACGGCTGAATTTATTTTGGAGGTTGTTGGGATACCGAAGATGGGCTCGGAGCTGGTCCCAGGTTTGTTTTTCTATCTCCCCGTATGAATTCGCAAGGGGTTTATGATTTAAGTTAAGGTGTAGATGGTAACCGGCGATTGTTCAGATGTTCGGGAGTGACTTAGAAAGGGTGAAAACGTCGTAATTCCCTTGCTAACGAGGAATGCCGTGTCCCGGAATAAAACGTGGCTAGTTCTTTGATATATACTGCTCCCTGCTCCAGACTGGAAGAGCGCCTGCACAAAGTACCCGGGTATCTGGGGTAAGTCTGTCGAATATCCTCTGGTCGGCTCCATCCCTTCCTGACCATTCAGAGAACAGTATTTTGCTCCAGCCGCTTTGCCAAAAGTTCGACAGACTTTTTTCCTTCACCAAATATTAGCGTAAATGGTCAGTTTGGCTGCATATTTTGCGTTACACACACGTAATTTCGGCCAACCAGACCAAAGTTCGACGGACTTTTGCGTACGTACACCCTAAGCAGATTCAATAAAAACTCGATTTTTTCGCTCGGCATAAAAATCTACTAGCGTACCGGTATTAGGAGCCCCTTGTTCGAACTCCTATGTGAAACCCTAGCTGGGATCACTATCGAGAAGCCAAGTCTCCCTTCAAAGAAAGCTAGCAGGCTGGCATCCCCGGAGTTATATGGGAATATGTACTGAACATCGGGTAGTTTTTGCAAATGCACTCGAGCTGTTATTGCTCGCTCTCGCCACCGGCTAGATTTCTGCTCACTCGTTTATTATTGGAGGAATTCTAGGGAAGAGGACTATTGGAGGAGAAATATGGGAAATAATATATAGTCATTGGCCGAGGATAGGTTCGTGGGGGGGTTTTTTGAATGGAGCCCGGAATAACGGCTCTGATCCCGACCCCTCACCCGGGACACGTAGACGAAGGGGCGAGACATGGTGCGATATGCCTAGCAAGTTGAAAGAGAGCTATGAAATGAAATCTGGAGAATGGTTCTCCAATACAGAAGCCGTTTGCAAGTTGATTCGGGCTGGTCAAAATTGTCTCGTCTAATCGAATTATACAATACCTCCATCGCGGGGCAAACTCATAAACAAACACATCTAAAGCGCCGTAAGCTCGACACTAGGCCCTTTTTATCTCAATGGGTGATTCCCTGTTGTCGTGGCGGTTCGGGTTTTGTTTGGCTTTTTTCCTCTTTCACTTTTACCGTTTTGTTATTGTTACTCGCCTAGTAGTAGTCCTCCTTGCCCGTTTAGTTCCGTTGGCTATCCTTGATATATGTTATAACCCGATCATTCTCACCCCCGTCGATCGAGGGCTGAGATGTTACAATGCGAAGTATCTGCGACTGAGGTAGGCGAACAAATCGGGACCAGGAAGAGCTCTTTTTCAGGTTCCTCCAGCATCTGCGAGGGTGAAATACCCAGTTGGAATGCTGTAGGGTCGCCCAGTCCATATCATACCGACAGAGGAGGCCACAGTACTGTGGTAGCCCATATCATGTGGGGTAAGAAAGAAAGGGAAATGATCCTCGATTTGTCGTTCCACATGCACCCAAGGTTTCTAGGAGTTTCCATAGACCAATAACCAAGCTGGCCTTCTGGGCAACCGCAGGCCCTTGTAACATGCACGCCGGTCTTAAGCGCTCCTGTGCCGCTGCATTTTATCAGCCTGATAGCTCCATTAGCGACTAGCGCGGGAGATCTATTCTAGTACGAGTAGTCCCAAGTTGCAACGACTTTCTACCGCTGAGACTAAGAAGTGGGAGGCCTAAAAGTGCGGCACCTACCCGAGGGGTAAGGAACCCCGCTACCTGCCATAAACTCCCGCACACTCTAATAGCTACAACTTCCCCATAGCCCACTTTTCATCTATCCTCGTTCGTGTTGTTCCATAAAAGAAAAACTAAAAAAATGAACTTACCAATAACAGATATCCAAACAATTAAGAGGTACTCAATCCGAAGCCTCAGGAGAGACTACCGCCAAGAATTCACCTCTACCACCGGCCTCGAGGTCAAAGATGTTCAAGGAAAACCCGAGATTTTGAACTTGATGCTTAAGAGCACTGTTACGGTGGGAGGTAGCTTGCGGTCAACCCCTCGAGTCTTGATGAGTTCTGGGACAACTAACAAATTAGTTAAGCCCCAGACTACCGCTCACTCTTGCGCAAACTCCTTGACCTACTAGCGTCCTCCACAGCTGCTCAGGAGCTGCGATACCCAGACCCTTCGAATAGAAGCACCCGACAGCGGATCTTACTATTTACCGAGGAATGGCCAAAACAGCTTGACATGAACAGAAATGTGTTGGGTCTTTGCAAAGACGTATTAGTGAAAGCTCTCTCCCCAGATGCCGATGTCCCCGACGCAGATTTGTGGCATTCTGTATACTGCCTATTGAGAACCTTGCACTTTTCGGATTTAGATCTAAATGTAATCGAGGAAAATCCACTCCAAGACTTCTTGATTACCTATCGTCAACAATTCCGGACTACCTATCGTCAGTTCTTCCTCAGAACTACCAAGCGTGCATTAAGGCAACATAGGAGCTCAGAAGCCTTGGACTTGCTGCTCAAGGAAGCTATCCAGGATGGTCGTGAGTCACAATTAATCCTCTCATATCCAGGATGTTGAATAGTTGTTGTTAATTACCATATCATCGGGTTTCAGAATTCAACAACATGTTCTCCATCTTCCTCCAACAACTAGCACTCACAGAGGCTAGCGCGGAGCTTCGGCACCCCATTGGAACTGATACTACCGTTCGGCAACGAATACTGCTCTTTGCTGAGGAATGGCCTCACCAGCTTGCCCCCAACAGTGATACACTCGATCTCTGCAAGGACGCATTACTTAAAGCCCTTACCCCAGGCCAAGACAAGGAATTCTGGTACTGCATGTACAAGCTATTGGATTCCTTTTACTTCTCGGAGACAGAGCTAGGGATAATCGAGGAGAACCCCCTCCAAGACTTCCGCAGTAATTGTCGCCTGTTCTTCATGGAAGAGACAGAGACTACAATTGAACGAGCGCTATGGGACTCTGAGATCCTGAAGGAAGTGCTCAAAAGCACTACAGTACACGAATGTAAGTTATAATTGATACCTCCACATTCCACTAGCCCTATAGTCGCTAAAGGCTCCACTGGCAAGCTCCAGCTGGCCATAGACTCTTCCGTGTTTTTCTCAACCGGTTGGCAGTCACTGATGCTAGTAACGGGTTACGGCATCCTCTGGGCTCAGAAACACCCGTTAAACAACGGATCATGCTCCTTGCTAATGAATGGCCAAATCAGCTTGTTCTTAACGACAAGGCCCTGGATCTTTGCACCGATGTACTGTTCAAAGCTCTCGTCCCCGAGGCCGACGTCTCGGACAGGGAGCTTTGGTATTCCATCTACCATCTACTAAATGCCCTGCACTTCTCAGAGCTAGACCTCCAGGTGATCCGGGAGACTCCCCTCTGGGACTTCCGGCGTAGCTATCGTCGGTTCTTCCAAGAAGAATCCCGGCTTACGATCGACGAAGTGCTAGAAAACCCATCAACCCTACACTCCACGCCAAGAGGCTTCGGGTCGCAAACAGCAGACCCAGGCCCCCACGAACTCCTCCGTGTTTTTCTCTGCCAATTGGCCCTCACGGACGTTAGCGGGGAACTAAAACACCCAATCGCCTCTGGCACAACAGTTGGAAAGCGTATATTACTCTTTGCGGAGGGATTGCCGAAAACGCTTGCCCTCGGGGGAGAAGTACTCGCCCTTTGCGCTGATGCTATTAACAAGGCACTATCTCCTGAGGACGAAGTCTCGGACACAGAATTTTGGTATTCAATGTATCACCTACTGAACGCATTCCCAGCGGAGGAAAGTCCCGAAGCCAACCAGAACATCGCAGCCATGGTTAAGGACTATGCGATCAAGTATGCAAAGGAGCATCCGTATCTGCTCGCTTTGAATATTGGGCTTACGGTTGTGGGGTTCGCAATACCGCCACTCTTGGGGGTTTTGGGGTTTACGAGAGCCGGAGTTGGTGCTGGTTTGGCCCCCCCGAGCTCCGTCTTTGACATTTGAAGGGGTGGAGGACTTTTTATTCGTTTCCATTTACTGACTTCCCGGTGGCGGTGGGGGTGTAGGGAGCATAGCTGCGGGATGGCAGTCTGGTATAGGACTTGTCCCGAAGGGAAGCTTGTTTTCTATTTGTCAAAGCATTGGCGCGACGGGGTCTGCGCCTGTGATCACGGCTATTACGAATGTGTCTAGTTTGGCTATTAGTATGTTTGCGGGGTTTTGGGGCACGTCAAAGAAGAAGGAAGAGGATGAGGACAAGCCCGACAGCGACCCCAGAAATTAGATGGTTTGTGCGGGGGTACGGGCAAAGGTCAAGAAATACAAATTACAGAGTAGCGGTCGCACCCCTCCAAGTAAATTATAGCACCGCAATCCTCTCATGGCAAGAGATATTATTATTCATCTCGTGAATTTGATATCGCTTCCGCCTGGGAAAAAGTGATATTCCGTTGTATGATACTTCGTTAGGGTTAGGTGAATTGGCTATTTATAATGCAGGTAGTTGTACTGTACGAATAGTTAGTCTAAATGCCAATATGCAAGGACCAGTAAGACAGGTCCCTGACATCGCCTATGATAATGAGGCCCATCTGATCTACTTGACCATTCATAGAGTATTCGGATGCCTTGGCGCCAAGCTATAGCAACCGGCGTCTAAACATGGAATCTTGGCGCCAAGGCATCCTAATACCATAGAAACTTGAATACCGTACCCGTACTGTAATTGAAACAATGTGCCATGTCGTTGGACTTTCCTCTCTCAGTAAGGTCAAGAAACATTTTTTCTTCTTCTTTCTATCTCGGAAGGGGGGAAAGGGGCGCTGTTTTCACTATGTTTTTCGCACCCTTTCTAGAGAAGGAAATTTGGACTTCATAGCACACAGTTCAATTATTCAAGTTCTTACGGGTACTTTATGAATGGTCAAGTACGAGTACATTGCAATCGTATCAACCGCTTTCCTAATTGTGGAACCAGGTATACACGGTCTCAGATCAAAGCCCCTCGAGTATATTGACAGTCCTCAGCGAGGCAGAGAACCCTTTCCTATGCGATATTCCTATTCACGCGTCAACCTTTGCAGGCACTTGATAGCGTTATGGAGGCGATATTTTTATTTTATTTCTTTTACATCACCCGATGAATACTCAAATTGCTTCCTCCTTGGCGTGACCATATTAATCCAAGGGGCGAGTTGTTGCCCATTTTTTATTTTATTTCCATCCATGTACTGTACGATCCTAGCGACAAATGAAACGTGCCCCCCCGGCTTTCCATCCAAAAGATCAATTTTCAACACTTGCATATCTAGCAACAAAAAATCAGATTCAAATTTTTTTGGCAGAGAGTTTAGCCCAAAGATTCACATGCGGTAGTTAAATGCTAGACGACAGGAATTGTTTTATAAAATCTAGCAGTCTGAGTTCTGAAAGGAGGGTCAAAATCCATGCCAAGACAGCCAATTCGTATGGGATTTTACATAGTAATGAAGTAAGTCAACTTCATACCTCTGTGTCAGTGTTTAGGATTGTTGGGAAAAATTAAAAAATCCATAATGCTAAACTCCCTAAGAATGCCCCTCATACTGTCAGAGTTTGGATGATAGGATTTGTTGTGATTGTGTCTGGTAGCTGGGTGAAAATTGTAATTTTGTATGGAAAAACCGGAGGGGGGCACGTTTCTTTTATCGCCAGGTTCGTATCATACCGGTACTGTAGTCTACCTCGTCCTAATACGGCCTCATGATACTCGTGTCGGTAACCGGGTTTTATTTTCACACATATCATACTTATATCATACGAGTACTTTCACGGTCGCCTGACTCCTACGACCGCGAAGGTGGGAATTAGGGTGCTATTCCACACTACTGACGACGATCGTTTACTTTAAATTTCTTTTCTCTCTGTCTTGTTCTTTTGTTTGTACAAATCTCGACCATCGAACCCTTAGTCTATGTTTTCCTCACAGGACCCTCGATCGATCTCTCAGGACCTAAAGATGAAATATTGGCGCCAAGGCATCCGAATACCTTTTTGAAAACGCCAAGTAAAGGGAAGTATCGTACCGGTAATGAGCATTCTGTTGAAGTAATTACTTTTGCTTGGCTTTTACCACTTTACCCCTTTCCTCTCAACAAATACTATCCTGGTCACTGGCACCGGTATGATAGGCGCCCTTACGGGTAACAGTCTTGGTCTTGTTTGTATTACAATACATCTTACAGGGGTCAGGCGATAAAAAACGGCACAGAAAGGGTGCCGAAGTCGATTTTAGTCGAGATTGGCGGCACGGCCCGGCCCGTTCATCTGGAGAGACAAACCTCCCATTTACTCAACAAGAGTCTGGGGAAGGTAGTATTCTTCCGGGAGGTTGGATTGAATTAGAGCTTTTATGCCGCATCCATCAATTATATTTCTGAGAAGCCGGCCAAGGTAGGAGGAAACAGAGATCCTTCCAGGCGCATGTCTCTTAGGTGAGCAAGTACTGTACCCGGGGAGGTGTACAAGGCGGGAGTCATCTTGCAGGTTAATCTAGATTCACTTTTTCGCTAGCATTCTATTGAGTGCTTGCACTGTTCCTGGTGAAATTTTAGTTTTTCGCCATACCACTTTTTATTTCCCGACGATGATTGAGCTGTATCTCCTGGCGGGTACCGTAAGAACTTGAACAATTGAACTGTGTGCTATGAAGCCCAAAGTTCCCTTCTCTGAAAAGGGGGCGAAAAGTACAGCAAAAACATCGCCCCATTCCCCCTTCCGAGACAGAAAAAAAACACAAATCTCTTGACCTTACTGAGAGAGGAAAGTCCAACGACATATAGCACACGGTTCAATTATTCAAGTTTCTAGAGGTATGGCAATGATGTATCATACAATTATTATGATTGGCGGGAATAAATTATGACTAAGCAGGCTGCAACTGAGGTGCGGAGGCCTAAAGCCCCAAGGCTCAACCTCGCGAGCAGCAACAACACGCCAACGCATTCTAAACACAGTCCTGACTACACCATTATAAAGCTTTCTACACCTCTCCAAGGCTTCACTATTGCAAGGGCAGAAGATACGGAACAAAAGCGGGATTTGAAAGGGAAAAAAAAAAAAAATGCACTTCTCAGAAGCAGAACTCCAGATAATCAAGCAGAACCCCCTGGATGATTTCCGCGACACATATCGTCAATTCTTCCTCGAGAAGACAGACCTTACCATTGAAAAGGTCCAAGAAAAGCCGGAGATTTTGAAGCTAATTCTTCATGACGCGGCCACGGAAGAAAGTAGGTTCTGCGTAAAATTTACAAATCCCGCAACTACTAACAAGGCCCCTTACCCACCCTAGATGCCCGCGAGCTCTTCCATGTTTTCCTCCTCCAGCTATCTCTCACCGATGCTAGTGGGGAACTGCGACACCCCAGTGGTTCCGACACAATTGCTCGAAAGCGAATACTACTCTTTGCCGGCGAATGGCCGAACCAGCTTGACCTTGACGGCGACGCACTGGGTCTTTGCGCAGATGGATTGTTCAAAGCTCTCGTCCCAGAGACCGACATTCCGGACGGGGGTGTCTGGTCATCCGTGTACAACCTCCTGACCGCTTTCCCGGCGGCGGATTCCCCCGAGGCGAGAAAGAACGTTGCTATCATGGCGAAAGATTACCTGACCAGATACGCCAAGGAGCACCCGTACCTTCTCGCTTTGAATATCGGGTTATCCCTCGTGGGGTTTGCGGTGCCGCCGCTCTTGGGGGCTTTGGGATTTACGAGCGCTGGGGTTGGTGCTGGTCTGTGTGCCCTGGATTTGATCCTGAGATATGACCTTATTTTTTTATCTTATTTACTAACTTTTGTGGGAGTGTAGGTAGTGCAGCAGCGGCGTGGCAGTCGGGTTTTATGGGGGCTGTTCCGAAAGGAAGCTTGTTCGCTGTTTGTCAGAGCATTGCGGCGACGGGGTCTGCACCCTTAATCTCAGCAGCCGGTTGGGTCACTAGTTCGACTATTACTGGGGCCACGGTGATGTGGGATGGTATGAAGGGGAATAAGAAAGCTACAAAGGGTAAATCTGGAGTTGAGAGGGAAGCGGAACTATAATGGATTTTGTCTATAAACCCACTCCCCGTCCGCTGCTTCTGGTTGGACTACCCACCGCGCTTGATGTAACTAGGACTGCTGCTCTGGCCGGGTTTCTTTATGAAGGGCATTTGAGATGACTTCAATCTTTTTCTGATTTAGTGTTAGCAATAAACCGAGACAGCACTCAGTGCTGGGCACTCTGCTCCATGTTAAAGGGCCGCCTCATCACGCCAGCGATGCCATCTCACTCACTACAGGCCCTCGGTGTTTCTTTTGTTAAATCCGTAGTTTGATTTCGGTAAATCTGCTAGGACGCTTGGATTCCCCTTTCTCGGCGACGCGAGTGGAAAACACCGCAAACTTAGCCCTTGGAAGATACAAAGAAAAAGGAATATGCGCAGCGCCTTACCAAGAGAGGCGGCCACAACGTCCTAGCAAATTTGGTCATATTCCAGTTCTTCCGGTATGATACATGACAGGCACTCCCTGGGGTTATCATACAGCTGTCGTAGCGGGAAGGCTCGCATGGCAGATAAAAAAAAAACCAAAAACAAAAGAAGTAAATCAACAAACGTAAAACTAGTAACACCCAAAATGGGCTGATTTTTCAATCGAAATTCCCATGTATATCTAATCTGAAATGTAACGGGAACGTTTGTATCTCCCACTGCATTACCCCGGCACCCGAAAAATGGTGCTCAATCATGTACTGTACTGTACCTGGCCGATCTTGTGTCTCCGGGTGACAGAACCCCGCCAAGAGCAGAATGATGCCGGTGTGTTTGTGTGAGCAGCGGAATACCTACCATGGCGTTTTATCCCGCGAGGAGTGTCATCCTAGCGCACCTATGGAGTTCCAAAGCTCAGTTTGCCAGGTACATACAGTACAATATCATGGGATCGTGGGATTTTTTGTGTCTAAGGTGTTGAATCCCATTTCTGACCTTCCCAGACAGGAAGGGGAAAATTAGGGCCCGGAAGGCCGGAGAAAAGGAGCTTGTTACTGGCCGTGTGCGGAACTTTGTTAAAGTATAGAGCGAGGATGATGACTTCCCGAGCAGCGGTAAGTGATAAACTGCTCATCCGGGATCACTCGTGAATTGGGCTGGTCCTGGCAACCGACGTACTGTACGATACTATTTCTACTCAAGTTAAACCCCCTGATATCTTGGTTCTACACAGCACAGCCAAGGAATTATCATTCCCTTGGAGTCCATTGCCAAGATATAAGCCTGACAGACTTTCAGCCGTAAGATTCCCTAGGTGATCCCGGGGGCACAGCTACATTAAAGGTTAGGTCTACTTGTAAGTTCCCGGGATGATAGGAGGAAAGTAGAGACTCTCTGGGTCACCCCAGTGGCCGGAACGCACTATTTCCACCGCAAATATATAAGCAAGGATCAGAGAATGCTTCAATCATGGAAAAGAGACACTGGTTCGCCTGGATAGCTTATTCTATCATAAGACTGTGAAATACTACCTACACTATAATGAAACGGGGAAAGAAGAAGAAAAAAGAAATCATTGGATGTGGCAAGAAATAGAAAGAGGTTAAAATAGAAGAAAAGAGAGAGATGGTTTACAGTTTATGCGTTGGCTTTGGTCGTTTTCGGTACCTTTGGCTTCCTCCTTGCTGAGGGTATCTCTGGATTGAATTCGTTGGATGCTCCTGAGTTGTCAAAGATACCTCCCCCGTCTTCGGAGCCATTCGTACCGCCGATATTATTAGTGCTGCTATTCCCTGTCCCAGTCTTGATGATGTTCCCCACAACCAGTCCTGATGGTGTTGTTTCCGGCCCCAATCATGTTGTGATCCCTGCCGCGGATATCCTTGATATCACGCCCGCCGTCTATCCTGTTGTTCGTCCCCCCACCTTATCCGCCCCCCAGCCACCTCCCATGTTGCCCCCGCCCAACACTCCCGCATCCATACTATGCATAGGTCCAATCATCCCCCCTCCCATTCCCAAACCCCGATTTCTCACCGGCAGCACCCAAGCATCCGGCTTCGGCTTGACGTCCAAGCTATCTCCCGACAGCCCCAAGCAGCCCAGCTCTCAATTCGCCCGGATCTTAACATAGAAGAAGCTCCTAGGAGCGCTCTCGGCAACCCCCCCCGATATTGACACAACCGGTGTTTAGGATATCTCTAATCGCCTCGACAACGTCGTCAGCTGTTTTCTGACTGCCGGCTCCCAGCATGGTAGCGTTCCCATTGTGCACGTTCCCCATGGGCTGAAGTACCAGGCTTGCCCGCTATCGGGACAGGCCATCATGGCGCTGTTCAGCGCTTGTAGAGCCATCTCGCAGTCGGTGCGCATTGGTGGTTGTTTTGCGTTGCGGTTATTGTTGCCGGTGTTCACATTGACGTTGCCGGGGGGCTTTGTGGGACCGCGGAGACTTTGGTTGGCGGTTAGCATCTCTCTCGATGATAGTCAAATAAGCGACCGTGAAAGAATGAACGACAGCGAGGCGAAGGAAAGAGAAAAGGGCCAAGGAAAAAAAAAATTCTCATTGTATATATGTGCCGCGGGTGTTTATACTTATAGGTAGTGTGTGGACTGGATAACGAGGATCTAAGTTTCGCCTGTTGATATTCCCCCCCGAATATATATAACTAGATTATAATTTTTTATTTTTATTTTTTTCTGCTTCACCAGTATTGAATCCTATGCTTTAGGGTTTTTTTTTGTTTCCTTTTCCGAGCTCCTTTGTGCTCAGAGACACTTCCGAATTCGCTTCCGAATTCACTAGTCTATCCTTCCGTGAAATACTAAAGAAAAACAAAAACATTTAATGAAAGAAGGTCATTAATCGTAACCCCTAATTCCCCTACCTCTTTGCGAATCTTTACATCGTCCTATTTCTTTGCTCGTTACCCAGAGCGGCAAAATGACACCCCCTGTCAGGGCAGTCATACAGCATCACCCGTCGAACTCCAGGATTCGAACGGTAAATTTACACAATTTACAATACTGTCCCGCACTCGAGCGCAGCACGATATAGTACCATAACTTACCGCAAACCTACCGGACTCTGTGTGCCGGGTGAGTGCAGAAAAGTCTTATCATATCTCATTGGGGATCTGTGAGGGGGGGAGGGTTTACATGTGGCATACAGGGGAGGAAAAGAACTCAATTTGTGCCTTTTTTCATATCTGCGATCTCATAGTGACTCCACTTTGTTTTCCTTGGTTTCGGGGGCATTGGGTCGCTAAATTCATATGGATACCTGATCGCTGCTCCTCTGTTGTCGGGAAATGTGTGCTGACTAAGGCTATCGCCAAGATCTCTGCTTAGTCACCTTTAACTCTCCACCATTGTGAGGAGAGAATACAACTCGGCTGCTCGGTATATGCTACCAATGCCTCGCGCTTAAGTTAAGTCTTTTGCCTAACCATACTCTAATCCCTGCGGGTTGGCGATCTAAAATTCGCATGTTGTAGGGAAACTTGGTTTATTAGTACCTTACGCAAAATAGACGCCCATGGCAAAAGGCAGTATTGCCCGGCCTCAGATTCTGTAGCGGGGGATACCGTCTTCCTGTGTTGTGACTTATAGTTGCAATTTATTGTACAGTGCGGCACTGGTTGATAGAAATCTGGTGACTTGTGGTAATATCCGAACTTGAATTCCAAAGGAGAATGGCAAAACTTTCCCCTCTTTTGCTGGGGGAGTCTATATGATTTCCTGACCCCCGACCCGATCGTCCAACCGAATTTCCCGAGAAATAAAAAAAATAGTTGGGTTGGGACCAACAGGGGACTTAGGGAGGGTGAAATATCCCTCCAAATTCATCCGTCAGTCGATATTGCACGGCGTGATAGCCCGCTCGATCGCTCTTAACAAAGTGGGATAGGGACCGCACAAGCCCGAAAACTCGCTGAGTTACGCATAAGGATGTACAGTGGGTAGAGCACTTGAGCCACGCACAAGTCACCAAAACCAGCGGAGAGTATATCAGTTATCGAACCTTCGGAGAACCAACCCTGGCAGCGCCTTCTGGGGACCGGGCTGAGTGTGGGCAGGCTGGAAAAAAATATACCAGAGTACGCTAAGTACAGTACTGCTCTCCAAAATCATAAGCCATGAGGCACCTAAGACCATGCGTGAATGGTTTGGCTGGGTGCAGAGTCCGTGGGTTTATATGGCACAGATGGAGTGGGAGATGGTTTCACAGGTAAGACTGCTTATTATATGAATTTTCTATGATGGGCAAGACCAAAAGATGTGGATAGCGTCTTAGACTTTTGCATGTTATACAAGGACGGTATTCATTGGACCATGTCCAAACTGGAAACCACTTATCACTATACCTTGGTCAACTGCTGTCTTTTACATCGCTCTTAGCGGGTATCGGAAACACCTGCTCTTTAGATTTTTCTTCTATATCTAAACGATGACATATCTACTAGAGGGGGGGGAGCGGGAAAAAAGTAAAAAATGTGTAGAAAGGATTTGCGGCCAAGGAAATGCAGTGAGAGGAATCGCGATGGAAATTTGAAGTCACACAGGTGTATCTCGGTTCAATAGAAATGGCTCCGACCAACGCTAAACTCTAGATTACAACCAGAAACTGACAAATACTGACTCGGCACATAAGAAAATGCGTATAAAGGTTCGGGTGGTTATGTGATAGATATATGGGTTCCCATCCCGTCTTTTCCTTCGGCCAAAAGAAAGTGAGCATTCGAGTTGAATTTCTGTGGGAGTCTTAATCTAGAAGGAAAGGAAAGAGGACAATCACCACAAGGTAGTATTTTGACTCGCCGAAGGAGGTTAGGCGAAAATGCAAGGGGGGAGCAACGACAGTGGCAGAAATGTCTATGGAGATGTTATGGTCCCCGCGGGAATGGGGCATGGGTTATCTATATTTGAGGGCAGAAACGAGGGCGATGCCGCACCAACCTTAGGCTGTGCTAGGGGTGGCATTACTGGGGGCTGTAGTAGCGCTACCACTCCGATACGGCCATATCTAATAGCCAGCAAGAGTGGTGTTTGGCCATCGTTATCCGGTTCGTCGGGGTTGACGTCGTGACGTCCGAGTAGTATTTTCACCACTCCCTCGTATCCACTCATAGCAGCACAACAGAGTGGTGACTGGCAGTGCTTATCTGGCCCATTGGGGTTGACGTCGTCCCGTTCGAGTAGTATTTTCACCGCTCCCTCATACCCATTCCAACTAGCATAATAGAGTGGTGTCCGGCCGTACATATCTGGTTCGTCGGGGTCGACGTCGTCCCGTTCGAGTAGTATTTTTACCATTCCCTCGTGTCCATTCCTAGCAGAACAACAGAGTGATGTTTGACCGTCCTTATCTGGCCCTTTGGGGTTGACGTCGTCCCGCCCGAGTAGTGTTGTTACCGCTCCCTCGTGCACATTCCTAGCAGCACAGCAGAGTGGTGTTTGGCCATTTTTATCTGGTTTGTCGGGGTTGGTCTGGTCCTGTGCGAGTAGTATTTTTACCGCTCCTTCATACCCCTTCTCAGCAGCATAATAGAGTGGTGTCCGGTCGTATATATCTGGTTTATCGGGGTTGACGTCGTCCCGTTCGAGTAGTATTTCCACCGTTCCCTCGTACCCCTTCCCAGCAGCATAATAAAGTGGTGTCCGGCCGTACATATCTGGCTCGTTGGGGTTGACGTCTTCCCGTCCGAGTAGTATTTTCACCACTCCCTCGTGCCCATTTTTAGCGGCACTCAAGAGTGGTGTTTTGCCATACTGATCTGGCTTGTCGGGGCTGACGTTGTCTAGTCCTAGTAGCACTTCCACCACTCCCTCATGTCCACTCCGAGCAGCCCACAGGAGAGGTGTATTACCTATACAGTCCCCCTGGTTGATATCACAACCTTCCACCTCTACCAAACTAGCCACAATCTCAACAATCCCGAAGGCGGATGCGCAGTGTAGGCCATTTGATAGGGGGAGTTGATAAAAATCAACCATGTACGAGTACGTTTCTCGTGCTCTGAAAAAGAGTTTACTGGATATGTGATTACTGTTGTCAGATAGCTTCAGCGCAAGAGGTTTCGCGCAATCTGAGAGATCCCTTTCGGCGTGCAATCCCCAATATAGAGAAGAATATTCCAGAAAGGGCGCGCTTTGGAGATCGGGAGGGGCGCCGGTCGAAAGAGCATTAACCTGGCGCGAATTCAGATAGCTTAGGCAGGTTTCTGCAATTGTCGAGTGAGCTGTCCCGAAAAGCTCGGAATGAGCCCGGAGGTACTCTTGAAGTGTAAAGTGGTTTAGCCGGATCGTGGAAGACCCCTTGTCTAAGGCAACAAGTCCTTGACAGCAGGTGAGCAATATCCCAATTGAAGGGACATTATCGGCGTCGAGATTCGATGACCCTGTTTCCACTGCAAGTGCGTGGCATAGTTCATCAGGCTTCAAGGGCCGCTCTGAGTGGGAGATCCACATCAATGCCGCCATGCCGAGCCGAGATTTCTCCCCACCCTGTCTACTTATCCGATCCAACGTTGCACCATACACATCCCCTAACCCCAAGCCATCGGTCATTGCGTTGAACTTTTGTCGCCTGCGACTGATCGTAGTTTCTTGTAGGATCGCATTCACATTCAGCGAAACCAGCAGGAATCTAGATATGTATCTCTCAGTGGATAACTCGAGGTAGCTTTCCCAGTGTTGCTTCTACCCACATTCCAGAAATATCTTCCGGGATTTTCTTCAGGATATCCGCCTCCAGACTACTGTCCATCGCATCTGGGTTCGTGTCCTCACTCAGCCTTGTGTGAATATATCTAACAATATCACTTCTCTTGGGACTTATAGACACACTCATCATTCTTCTCGCAAGGGGCCTTCCAATATCAGGTCGGATGTGCGGTCTCCCGGTCATGAATATTCGAGTACCGGGAGACTTTTGGACAATTTGACAGGGAATTGAGAAGCTTGACTCGATATCCTTCCGAACATTCATCGATAGCATCGATGCATATGAATGTATGCTTTTCCAAAGAGGTTGTTTGCAGCATCTTCACAATATCGGAAAGCTGCGGTCCTCGTCCATCAATAACCTTTTTCTGGTCTTCATATGCTTGCGCTATTTCCCCTGGCACCACTTCCATTCCACTCACAACCTGTTTGAACAGAGCGCCCAGCATTTTCGTCGACTACTGCTCCTTCTGGGCCGCGAAGTCACAGTAAAAACATGCAACTGCGATACTTTGTCCTCTGGCCCGATCACACAAACTGTCTATCACCAATGAGCTAAACATCGCGGCTTATCAGTAGTTGTCATTTTCTTCCATTCCTCGAGTTTCGTCCTTGTTACCTAACATAGGTTTTTCCTACCCCCGGATCTCCATAGCAAAATAAAACTGCGTTATCGGATTCGCTTCCCCCACTATCCGTGCACCAGCTTCTATATTCCCCACTTTCCAACAGCCATTCCCCTACATTCTCGACTCGGCGTTCTCGGATGTCCTGATGCCGTAACCTAGGATCTAGGGGGGATAGCGAGGCTAGGATATTAGATCGGTCATCGGCAACACCAAAGCTGTTCGACACGTTAATCGTGTTCAACGAGTGGACGTTATTACTGAGATATTGTGACATTTTCTGTTTTTTTGCTGCTAAGGATACCGCGGATGATGGATGATGGATGGATGTTGGCGGCAGTTGGCGACTGGAATTTCTGGGGGCTGAAGAAAAGCGGGGTCATTTGTGGAACCTCGTGGATACCCCAGGACCGTCCAATTAACCTCCCCCAAGCCTGTTCAGTATAATACTAACAACGCCTCATTTGTCCTATGTACCGCATCCGTAGAAATTCAACACCCCTTCAAGTGCTGCCTTATGGTATGATACAACACAAGTCTTGGGCTCCGGCACTCCGGTGCCTATGGTAAAATCGGTTAGCTTGGCATACCAAGTACTGTACATCAAGCTCTATAGATCAGTCAATAAACTCACATATCACCTAACTTGAAGCATCATGGCATAGATCTCCGTGTTGTCGATACCGGTCCTCGAGCATAAGAAGTCAATCTCTCCCTGAAAACCAGGTGCCACGCTCTGTGAACATCGAACCGGCCAAGCACCGTACTGGCACAGCGCAGCGCAGTGCGGTGTTACAGTAGGTTACCCCATTTACCATCGTCTACCCTGCCTTTTTTAATGATCGAGGAGTAAATTCACCGAAACCAAATACCGTTCAGCGGCCAACCTCTGTTCATTACCCTGTGCCCTGACAAAGGTCATGATTACTTGCCCTTCTTATCCCAAAAGTGCCCATTTTCACAGCTAGGCAACAGCGCCGGGTCCACACCAATTGATCATATATCACTTCCGGGTATTAGATCGTGCTACGAACCTCATATCACGTTTCAGCCGAATCAGATGTGTCTTGCATTGTTGGTAGGCTTGTGACAATTAGGATTTTCGGAGTACAGTACGGTACCGTAGGTCCCTTTTTTCTCTGGGCGCTCATATCGGTTCTGGGGTTTGGCATGGACAATTGAACCTCATTTTCAGTGCAAAGGCGAATTCTCAATCAACCCGCAGCGCATGGTGAAACCTACTAAATCACCATGCTCCAGGCTACCTATGGCTTCATTTTTGTGATAATTGCTATCCGGGATCTTGAACTACCACGGATCTAGCTGCGGTCACTTTTTTCTAACTCTAGGGTGTTTTCACACACGTTACAGTATTATACTTTACCTGACCGACGATGACTCATGTGTAGGGACTATTAATCCCAAAAGAAGTCGGATTTGGTAATGAATTGTCTCCTCTCACAGCCCAGGGTACGGGTAATTCAGTGTCCAAGATTTACCACTAATTCAACTAACCAAGACAGCAGAGAAAATCTCTGGTGGGCCACTCCGAGAGAAATCAGCTTATTAATGACGTGTTTAGCACCATAGTGACCCGAAAACGCAAGCAGAGCTACCACGGCGAGCACATGACAGACAAAAGAAAACCTAACACCGCTTCGCTGTGGTCACAAACACTGCTACACTTGGGCGCCACAATCAGATCATCCCTAAGAAGGTAGCTTGGATAGCACCGATCTTTCCTCGGTTGTTCTATAGTCACGTCACTGTCCGTCACTCGACTTGGTTTTGGATTCGAACGGTAAATTTACGTACGATAGATAACATACAGAGGGGGAAAAGAAAACCCAATCTAGGTTTTTAAAATTTAATACACAATTAAACATAGACATTGCGGATAGGGATATCTGGAATTTCAACTTGGCCCTTCCTCACCAACATCCTCTTGTACATACACAATTCTCATCATCGACTACCGAAGCTACATCCAGGCGGTGCTGCAGAACCTCCCCCCAATTCCCGAAGACTAGCGATCCAAAACCCGCTCGCTGTAAGGAAACCTGATTTATCAGATATTGCTGTAACATGAACGTCCATGGGAAATGATAGCATTGCCCAACGCCGAATTTTGTAGGGTGAGATTCTATTTTCCGGTATTGGATCTTTCATCTGTAATCTGTACCACGGTGTCAGTTGATTGCGATACGGTAACGCACGGCAACATCCGAACACCGATTCCCTCGGACATGGCAAGGTTTTTCCTGCCTGACTAGAGAGGTTGTGGTCCTGACGCCCTACCCGGATATGGGGCAGATTGCCAGGGGGAGAGGGGGAGTTGCGGTGTGCGAAGGAAGACGGGGGGATGAAATATCCCTCCAAACCCATTTGGAAGTTGATGTTGCGCAGCGCTGTGGGCTATTATATCACTCATGGAAAGTGGCGGGTAGGATACCCTACGCTCCGGGGACTATCGCTGCAGCTAAAGATGCCAGTAGGAATATTGAGCATTTGAAAGACGCACCAGTGATTGAAAGAAGCAGGGGTTTCGACCACAGTTTTTGAGCCCCGTGCAGACAAGCAGGTCTGGCAGTGTATTCAGGCTCGCAGAGTGTGGACGGGCTGGGAGAAAGTATTCCAGCGTACGCGGAGTACTGCTCTCAAAAAATCCTACGCTATGCGGGTAATTCGCACCCTGTTGTATCATACCTAGGAGATGAAAGAAGGATGAAACTTGATTGATTCGAGAAGAGACGACTCAGACGAGAGGCTCTGCTCTACATACAGACAAACTAGCCAAGAGGCATCATACACACACTACAGGACAATGCCCACTTACATATCTATCATACCAACCATGATAGGGTGGTTGGCCGTACCCCATAACGTACAACACACCCTGCATCCAAGACATTGTGTAAAGCGTTTGGCTCCATGGCGAGCCTCCGAGTTTAAATTGCGCTCATGGAATGGGCGCTCATTTCACGGTTAAAACACGACTGACTATAAATGTTTCTTGATGGGCAAGACAAAGATGTAGAGAGCCTCCCAATCTCTCACCTTTGAGCTCACGCTTAGAGGGTAGTGGGGTGCAAGGATGGTCTTCGCCGAGCCATTCCCATAGTGGAAGCTAATTACCAGAATACCTTTGTTAATGGCCGGCTTTCGCGTCACCTTTCACGAGTGTCATAAATACTTTCAATTGATGTTTTTTTCCTCATCCCTTAACAATCCCCGGGTCTATGCTTTAAAGAGAAATAAAAGAGAAAATATGAACTGTAGAAAGAATAAATATGCAAATATGCAAAGAGGATTTAAAACTGGAAATCAATAAAATTACATGTGATGGAAGCTTTGAACAGCACTGGCTTATCTCAGTGTAATAGAAATGGCTCACCACCAGCACCAAACTCTAGATTACAAAGAGAAACTGACAAACCCCGACCAGACTGCACACCAGCAAAATCATCTCTATAAAGGTTTGGGTGGGTATGTGGCGGATATGGACGCTCAGGTTGCGCAGGCTTTCACACGACCAAAAGGAAGTATTTGGGCTAAGTTTCTGGGGCAGGGGGTACTCCGGGAATAAGAGAAAGACAACAACTACTACAAGGTAGTACTTGGGCCAATAGGAGGAGGTTGGTCGAGAATGAGGAGAGGGGGGCAATGGTGATGATAGAAGTGTTTATGGGGCTGTTGCAGTCCTTGGGGAGATGGCATACAGGTTATCCGTATTCGAAGGGATGATAGCGATGCCTCCACGGCACTAGCTAGTGCTTGGGCTTGTAGATACTGGCTGTAGTAGTGCTACCACCCCTGTATGGCCACGCGTCGTAGCTAACTGGAGTGGTGTCTGGCCGTACATATTTGGTTCGTCGGGGTTGACGTCGTCCCGCCCGAGTAGTATTTTCACCACTCCCACGTGCCCATTCCAAGCCGCACAACAAAGCGGTGTTCGGCCGTCCCCACCTGGTTTGTCGGGGTTCACGTCGCCCCGTCCGAGCAGTATTTTGACCACTCCTTCGTGGCCGTTGTCAGCAGCACAGCAGAGTGGTGTTTGGCCGCCGTTATCTGGTTTGTCGGGGTTGATGTCATCCCGCCCGAATAGTACTTTCACCACCCCCACATGCCCATCCTGAGCGGCACAGCAAAGTGGTGTTTTACCGTACATATCAGGTTTGTCGGGGTTGACGTCGTCCCGTCCGAGTATTATTTTCACGACTCCTTCGTGTCCATTCCTAGCAGCACAGCAGAGTGGCGTTCGACCATTGCTATCTGGTCTGTCGGGGTTGACGTCGTCCCGCCCAAGTAGTATTTTGACCACTCCCTCGTGCCCATCGCCAGCAGCACCAAGAAGTGGTGTTTGGCCGTGGTTATCTAGTTTGTCTGGGTTGACGTCATCCCGTCCGAGTAGTATTTTTACCACTCCCTCGTGCCCATTCCAAGCGGCGCAACAGAGTGGTGTTTGGCCATACTCATCTGGTTTGTCGGGGTTGATTTCGTCCCGTCCGAGTAGTATCTCTACCGCTCTCTCATTCCCATTCTGAGCAGCCCACACGAGGGGTGTATTACCCACACAATCTTCCTGGTTGATATCACAACCTTCCACCTCTACCAGATCAGCTACAATCTCAAGAATCCCGAAGGCGGATGCACAGTGTAGACCATTGAACAGAAAAGGTTGGTCAAAATTAACATTGTACCACTGCCATTTCTGTGCCCCCAAGAAAATTTTAGTGGATATGTGGTTATCATAGTCACCAAATGGCTTCAGCGCAAGCTGTTTCGCGTAATCCGAAAGGTCCCTTCTGGCGTGCAATCCCCAATATATAGAAGAGTACTCCAGGAAGGGTATGCTTTGGAGATCGGGAGTGGGACTGGCCGGAAGAGCTCTGACCTGCTTCGAATTCAGATAACTTAAGCAGGTTTCTGCCATTGTCGAGTGAGTTGTGCCGAAAAGCTCAGGATGAGCCCGGAGGTACTCTTGAAACGTAAAGTGGATTAACCGGACCGTGGAAGACTCCTTGTCAACGACAACAAGTCCTTGACAGCAAGCTATCAATACCCCTATTGAAGGGACATTGTCGCCATAGAGATTCGGCGAGCCCATCTCGACAGCGAGAGCGTGACATAGTTCATCAACCTTCAAGGGCCGCTCCGAGTGGGAGATCCACATCAAGGCCGCCATGCCGAGCCGATATTTCTCCCCACCTTGTCCCTTTATCCGATTCAGCGTCCCACCATAAACATCTCCCAACCCCAAGCCATCTGTCATTGCATTAAGCCTTTGTCGCCTGCGATGAATCTTGGTTTCTTGCAGGATCGCATCAACATTCAGCGAGACCAGCAGGAATCTAGATATGTATCTGTCAGTAGATAACTCGAGGTAGCTTTCCCCGTGTTGTTGCTTCCACCTACATTCCAGAAATATCTTGGGGAATTTTCTTCAGGATAGCTGCCTCCAGATTTCTGTCCATCGCATCCGGGTTCGTGTCCTCGTCTAATCTCGTACGAATATATCTAACGACGTCATCTCCCTGGGGACTTATGCTAACACTCACTACCCCCCCAGAAAGTCGCCTTCCGATCTCCGGTCGAATATACTGTCTTCCAGTCACAAATATCCGAGTTCCTGGAGACTTTTCGAGGATTTTATTGAGCGAACCCAGAAGCTTGACTCGATATCCTACCACACATTCATCCAGTGCGTCGATGCATATGAACGACCGCTATTTGGAACAGGTGGTTTGTAGCATATTTACAATGTCGGGAAGTCCTAGCTCCCGCCCACCAATGGCATTTCTCTGGTCTTGGTAGGCTCGTGATATCTCCCCCGGAGTCTCCTCCAGTCCGCCAACCAACTGTTTCAACAGGGCGCGCAGCACGCTCGTAGAAGATTGCTCCTTTTGGACTGCGAAGTCGAAATAGAAACATGCAACTGTCGCATTCTGCCCTCCGACCTGATCACACAAGCTGTCTATCACCAATGAGCTAAATATCGCGACTTGTCAGTAGTCGCCATTTCTCTTCCATTCCTCGAGCTTTGCCCTTGTTACCTAATATATGTTTTTCCCCACCCCCGGATCCCCGTAGCAAAACAAAACTGCGTTATCGGATTCGCTTCCACCACCACCCGCATACCATCTTCTATATTCATCAGTTTGCAACAGCAATTCCCCCACACTTTCCACTCGGCGGTCTCGGATGTCCTGATGCCGTAACCTGGGATCAAGTGGGGATAGCCAGGCTAGGATACTCGATCGCTCATCGGCAGCATTAAAGTTATTCGACACGTTAATCGTGTTCCAAGAGTTGATATTATTACCGAAAGATTGTGACATTTTCCGTGCTTTTCTGCCGAGGATATTGCTAGTGATGGATGACGGACGATGGAAGTATTATGCAACTAGAATTCCTGGGGGCTGAAGAAAAGCGGGGTCGTTCGTGGAACCTCATTAACACCTGGGACTACTGAATCATCCTTCCCTAAATATGACCCACAACACCCTACCTGTCCCTACCGCATAGGAGTCCAACACCCCTCCAACTGGTATCCCGTGGCGCAGCTCAAATCTTGCACTCCGACTAACGAACACCCACGGGTATCTACGTTGGAACCGGCTGGCTTGGCACATAAAGTACATTAAGCCTTTGAATTAAATCAATCGAAAACTCACATCCCACCTAACTTAAAGCCCCGCAGCATAATTCTTCGCCCCGCCAATACAAGCTGGAAACCTGCTCCCCAACTTGGCATCATACATGTTCTGTGAAGATAGGCAGCGTACTTTTGGATATTCACCAAGGCCGCCAAGCACAGCACTCATACAGCGCAGCGCAGTCCGGTGCCACGGTATGATACAAGTACGTTGCTACATATATTACATATATATGGCATCCTTCCAACGACGGCGTAAATTCCTCAAAACCAAATACCGTTCGATGGCTAAGGCAAGTAGTCATACAAAGAACCGCGGAACATCCCTAATGAATATCCTTCCATTACAGCCTAGCATATTTCAGCATCCAAGATTCACCGCTAAACTAACTTATGGTGACAGTAGAATAGGCCTCTAGTGACCCATTCTGCAAGAAATTACCATATGGACGACACTGTTAGTACGCCGCACAGCGAGAAATAAACAAAACTACCAGGGCCAGCACCGCACGAATAAAAATAAACCTGCAGCAGTATGCCCACACTGCTATACTTGAGAGCTGTTATCTCTAGGCAGGTAATTTAGTTGGCACCCCCTTTTCCTCCACCATTTTATAGTCCCATCACAAGATGTCACTCGACCAGGTGTTGGATTCGAATGGCGAGTTCACGTATCATACGACACGATGCAGAACCATACAGTGTAGT
Organism: Tuber brumale; assembly: GCA_014065205.1. Classification (NCBI taxonomy): domain Eukaryota; kingdom Fungi; phylum Ascomycota; class Pezizomycetes; order Pezizales; family Tuberaceae; genus Tuber; species Tuber brumale. Next base: position 242,493 of record JACCEG010000023.1, on the reverse strand, counting down.
AACTACAAGACGTGCTTATACGGACCGGCATAGAAATCTGCTTCAGATCTCAATGGAGATATAAAAAGGGGGGGGCTCATACATAACAAATAGGGAAGGAGGAGAAAAACCTAATTTAAACACACAATTAAACCCGGGATTGCGGGTAAGGATATCATGGACTCAACCTGACTCCTCACCAAACGCCCTCCCTGTACATAATCCTCCTCATATACTATCAAAGCCTCATGTTTAGGCCATTGTCTAACCGCGCTCTGTGCTCCGCAAGTTAGCAATCTAAACCCTGCTGGTTAGAAAGAAACTCAATTCCACGGGTATTTCCATGACAGACAGCCTACGGCAAAAAATGCCTCCATTACCAAACATCAGATTCTATAGTACGAGATCCCTTTTTTGTTCTCCGGTATTGTACCTTTCAACTAAAATTGGTGTGACAAGGTATCGGTTGATCACGATACGGTAACGTACGGTGATATTCGAACACTAATTCCCTAGGACATGGCAAGTTGGGGGTAGCATGCCCCAAGCTCGAAAGACTCATTACAGCTAGGAATCCGGGTAGGAATATAGAGCATCCAAGCAAGGCAATAGCGACCAGAAAGCAGCAGGGATCACAACAACAGTTGTTGAGCACCGCCCAGACAAACGATTCTGGCGGTGTGAATCCGGGAAAAGTTGGGTGTGGGCGGGCGGGTGAAAATATACTAGCGCACGCCGAGTACTAGTCTCCAAAGTCACAGGGCGTGTAGATGATCTGAATCCGAGACCATGCAAGAATAGTGTGACTGCATATCCAGTTTTTGGGTTTGTATGGTACTCGTAAAATGGAACTTATTTCTGCTACAAGATTCCACTCCGCACGAACCCCACTTGATGACTAAGACTAAAAGGTATGGATAGTTCCCCAACTTCACCTTCGAACTCACACCTAGGGGGTAGTGGTATGCAGGTATAATCCCCATTCAATAGTCCATAGTGGAAACCGATTACCACCATCAACAGCTGTTTTTTATGTCGCATCTCACAGTATCAGAAATACTTGCACTTTATATTTCCCTCCGTATATCCAAACAGCTCCTTATCCTGTGCAACGGGCGGGTGGGAGGGAAGTAATGGTAGAAGGAGTAGGTTACGGAAAGAGGATTTACAGCTGGAGAAACAACGGTGGAGGTAGTGATGAAAATTTTGAAGTTATTCGGGCTTCTCTAAATGCAGCAGAAATAGCTCCCCACCAATGCCAAACTCTAGACCACAAATAGGAACTTGCAGATCCTAACTCGACTACATAAAGAAAGCTGTATAAAGGTTTGTGCTGGGGTCAGTGGATTCTGGCTGTAGTAGTTCTACGACTCCTGAATGACCACGAACAGTAGCCAACCGGAGTGGTGTCCAGCCGTACACATCTGGTTTGTTGGTGTTGACGTCGTCCCGCCCGAGTAGTATTTTCACCACTCCCTCGTGCCCATTTCGAGCGGCATAGTAGAGTGGTGTTTTGTCGCAGGTATCTGGTTTGTTGGGGTCGACGTCGCCCTGCCCGAGTAGTATTTTCACCACTCCCTCGTGCCCATTTCGAGCGGCATAGCAGAGTGGTGTTTGGTCGTAGGTATCTGGTTTGTTGGGGTCGACGTCGCCCCGTCCGAGTAGTATTTTCACCACTCCCTCATGCCCATGCCGAGCAGCACAGTAGAGTGGTGTGTGGCCGTCTTTATCTCGTTTGTTGGGGTCGACGTCGTCCCGCCCGAGTAGTACTTTCACTACTCTCTCATGCCCATGCCGAGCAGAACACCAGAGTGGTGTTTGGCCGTCTTTATCTGGTTTGTTGGGGTCAACGTCGTCCCGTCCGAGTAGTATTTTCACCGCTCCCTCGTGCCCATTCCGAGCAGCACACCAGAGTGGTGTTTTGCCGCTCCTGCCTGGCTCGTCGGGGTTGACGTCGTCCCGCCCGAGTAGTATTTTCACCACTACCTCACGCCCATTCCGAGCAGCATAGCAGAGTGGTGTTTCGCCGTACGCGTTTCGTTTGTTGGGGTTGACGTCGTCCCGCCCGAGCAGTATTTTCACCACTCCCTCGTGTACATTCTCAGCAGCACAGCAGAGTGGTGCTTGGCCGTACTTATCTGGTTTGTTGGGGTCGACGTCGTCCCGCCCGAGTAGTATTTTCACCACTCCCTCGTGTCCATTCCAAGCAGCACACCAGAGTGGTGTTTGGCAGTCCTTATCTGGTTTGTTGGGGTTGACGTCGTCCCGCCCGAGTAGTATTTTCACCACTCCCTCGTGTCCATTCCAAGCAGCACACCAGAGTGGTGTTTGGCCGTGCTTATCTGGTTTGTTGGGGTTGACGTCGTCCCGCCCGAGCAGTATTTTCACCACTCCCTCGTGTCCACTCTCAGCAGCACAGCAGAGTGGTGCTTGGCCGTCTTTATCTGGTTTGTTGGGGTTGACGTCGTCCCGCCCGAGTAGTATTTTCACCACTCCCTCGTGCCCATTCCAAGCAGCACAACAGAGTGGTGTTTGGCCGTACCCATCTGATTTGTTGGGGTTGACGTCGTCCCGTCCGAGTAGTATTTTCACGACTCGCTCCTGCCCCTGCTCAGCAGCATAACAGAGTGGTGTTTTGCCGCTCCTACCTGGTTTGTCGGGATTGACGTCATCCCGCCCAAGGATTATTTTTACCATTTCCCCATGGCCATTCCGAGCAGCCCACACAAGGGGTGTATTCCCCACACAGTCTTCCTGGTTGATATCACAACCTTCCACCTCTACCAAACCAGCTAAAATCTCAACAATCCCGAAGGCGGACGCACAGTGTAGAATATTGAATATGAAAGGTTTACGGAAATCAACGTAGGCGAACGGTTCCAATACCTTCAGGAGAATTTTAGTGGATATGTGATTGCGGCAGTCCCCAAACAGCTTCAGCGCAAGAAATTTCGCGCAATCTGAAAGGTCTCTTTTTGCATGGACTCCCCAATATAGGGAAGAATATTCGAGAAAGGGTGTGTTTCGGAAATCAGGAGATAGACTGGTCGAAAGGGCCTTAACCTGCTGCGAGCTCAGATAACTTAGACAGGTTTCTGCCATTCTCGAGCGAGCTGTGCCCAAAAGCTCGGGATGACCCCGGAGATACTCTTGAAGAGTAAAGTGGATCAACCGGACAGTGTGAGACTCTTTGTCAACGGTAACAAGCCCTTGGCAACAGGATAACAATATCCTGATTGAAGGAATATTGTCGGCATCGAGATTCGGCAACCCTATCTCCACCGCTAGAGCATGACATAGTTCATCGGGGTTCAAGGGCCGCTCCGAGTGGGATATCCACATCAGAGCTGCCATGCCAAGCCGAGACTTCTCCCCGCCCTGTTTATTTACCCGATCCAGAGTTGCACCATAAACATCTCCTAACCCTAAACCATCGGTCATTGTGTTGAGTTTCTGCCGCCTGCGACGGATCGTGGTTTCTTGAAGGATCGCATCCACATTCAGCGAGACTAGCAGGAATCTAGATATGTACTTGTCAGTTGATAACTCGAGGTAGCTTTCCAAGTATTGTTTCTTCGACTTACATTCCAGAAATATCCTCAGGAATTTTCTTTAGGATATCTGCCTCTAAAATACTATCCATCGCATCTGGATTCGTGTCCTCCCTCAGCCTTGCATGGATATATCTAATAACATCATCTCTCGAGGGACTTATGAACACACTCATCATTCTTCCCGCAAGACGCCTTCCGATCTCCGGCCGAATGTGCGGTCTTCCCGTCACAAATATTCGAATGCCGGGAGACTTTTGAACAATTTGATTGAGCGAATCGAGAAGCTTGACTCGATATCCTTCCACACACTCATCTATAGCATCAATGCATATGAATGTATGCTTTTTAGAAGAGATTGCTTGCAGCATCTTCACAATATCGGAAAGCTGGGGTCCTCGTCCACCAATGACCTTTTTCTGGTCTTCATAGGCTTGCGCTATTCCCGCTGGAACCGCCTCCATTCCGCTCACAACCTGTTTGAGGAGGGCACCCAGCGTGTTCGTCGGTGACTGCTCCTTTTGGGCCGCGAAGTCACAGTAAAAACACGCAACAGCGACATCTCGTCCTTGGGCCTGATCACACAAGCTATCTATCACCAATGAGCTAACATCGCAGCTTGTCAGTAGTTGCCATTTTTCTTCCATTCACCAATGTTCGTCCTAGTTACCTAATATATGTTTTCCCCACCCCCGGATCCCCATAGCAAAACAAAACTGCGTTATCCGATCCACTTCCTCCACTACCTGCGTACCACCTTCTATACTCCTCAGTCTGTAAGACCCATTCCCCTACATTTTCGACTCGGCGGTCTCGGATGTCTTGATGTCGTAACCTGGGATCTAGTGGGGATAGCCAGGCTAGAATATTCGATCGATCATCGGCAACAATAAAGTTATTCGTCACGGTGTTCAGGGAGTTGCTATTGTTGCTAAAAGATTGAGACATTTTAAGTGCTGTGCTGCTCAGGATATTGTATACGATGGATGATGGATGATGTGTGATGGAGGCAGTCAATGACTGGAATTCCTGGGGGCTGAAGAAAAGCGGGGTAACCTGTGGAACCTTGTGGATGCGGTACTTCGGGACCGTCCACCAACCTCCCCCAAATCCCTGCCAATAACTCCCTGTTTGTGGCTGTCACATCTAGAAATATCACACTTCTTTGATTGCTATTCTGTGGCACAGCACAAATCTTTGCACTCTGAGGAACAAACGCCCGGGTGCGTCTGTCATAAAGCCGGCTAGCTTAGTGAATGAAGCACATCAAATCTTGTAAATTGATCAGTCGACAATTTACACATCACCTAACTCGAAGTCAATACAAGCCGGAAACCTCTTCCCGTAACCAGGTGCCAGGCTCTGTAAACATAGAAGCCTTGCATTTCCATACTCATCGAGACCGCCAAGCACAGCACTCACACAGTGCATCGCAGTGCGGTGTAACCGTAGACCCGCTCCATTTACCATCGTCTACCCCGTCTCTCCCATAATTGAGGAGTAAATTCACCAAAACCAAGAATCATGCCGCTTGGCGGCCAACCTACGGGTATGTAATTTAGTAACACCAAGAGTGGTCGAATACGATCATGAATGGCTACCTATCAGAGTCCAGGGCAATTCAAGACCCAAGATTTACCACTAAACTAACTAACCGAAAGAGCCGAATGAATCTCCGGTAAGCGACCCCGAAAGAAATTCCCATATTGCAGCTTTTGGTATCTATACAGTACCCCTAGACGGAAATAGAACTACTATGATACAACCAGCACATCACACCCAAAAGAAAAACCTAACTCTGCTTTATTTTTGTCCACATACACTGTTACATTTGAGTGCTATCATATCCAAGTAGGTAACTTGGATAGCCACGCTCTTTCCACAGTCGTTTAATAGTCCCCGTCACTTGCTGTCACTCAACCTTTTTCAGAATCAGACAATGTATTTACGGAGTATACAACGCGATACAGTATCAAATGATAGAGTACAGTAACTTACCGCAAATCCGCTAGACACCCTTCGCCAGGCTGGCATAGAAATACCCTGAGGATCCCAATTGAGATATAAAGGGGTGGGGGTCACACTTGGCGTGGATACCATACAAGGAAAGAAGTCCTAATTTAAGGTTTTAGATTTTAATACACAATTAAAAAAAACTGTCATCGCTGGCGCGGGGATGCCATGAGTTCAACTTGGTTCCTCCTCCTCACAAACATCCTCCTTCCCATAACCCTCATATACCGCCAATGCCCATCTTCATGCCTTTGGCTAACGATCCTCTGATCACCGCACGTTGGCGATCTAGCACCCGCACGTTATAAGGAGACTCAATTTGTCAGGTATTTCTATACCATGGGCCCCCTATGACAAGAAGCAGCATCATTCAAAACCACGTTTTATAGTGCGAGATGTCATTCCCCGGTATTGTACCCCAGTAAGGTACAGAAATTTTCAGCTGGAATTTGTGACAAGGAATCAGTTGATTACGATGCAGGAACGTACAGCAATACCCAAACACTGATCCCTCCCCCGGACATGACCCAGTTTTTCCTACCCGGCTGGGGAGATTAGGTCGTGGCGCCAGACTCGAACATAGGACAGATTAACCTCAGAGGAAAGAACGTTGTGGTGTGCAAAAGGAGACTATGGGAGGATAAAATATCCCTCCAAACTCGTTCGGAGGTTGATGTTGCGCAGCGCTGTGGGCTAATATATCACTCATGGCAAGCTGGGGCTAGGATAGCCTACGCCCCCAAGACTTTCGCTGTGGCAGATGATACAGGCAGGTCTGAGCATTCGAACGACGCACCAGTGACCAATAGAAGCAGGGGTCGTAACAGCAGCTACTGAGCCCCATCCAGACAAACGACTCTAGCAGTGTAATGTATTCAGGAGGAGAAGCTCAGTGTAGACAGACTAGAGAAAATATTCCAGCGTACGCGGAGTACGCCCCTCAAAAATCATACGCCATGCAATTGATCAGCATCCTACATCCAAGGCCATGCGTAAAGCGTTAGGCTTCGTGCCGAGTCCTAGAGTTTAAACGGCACTCATGGAATGCGTATTAATTTCACGGCTAAAACACGACTGACTATATAAATGCTCCTTGATTAGCAAGACTAAAAGATGTAGACAGCCTGCTAACCCCACCCCTAAGCTCACGCCTGGAGCGGCAGTGACATACAAGTACAGTCTTCGTCAAGCCATGCCCATAGCAGAAACTAATCACCAAGATACCGGTACCTTCGTTAATTGCCGGCTTTTAGGTCACCTTTCATGAGTGCCAAAAACGCCTCCACTTCATGTTTTTTTCCCCATATCTTAACAACTCCCGAGTCTATACTTTAGAGGAGAGGGAAGGAGAAAAGATAGATCACAGAAAATATAAATATGAAAATATGGAAAGAGGATTTACAACTAGAAAAGAATAAAATTAGATGTGATGGAAATTTTGAACCGCACAGGCTTACCCAAGTGCAATATCATAGAAATGGTTCCCCACCAGCACCAAACTCTAAATTGCAAGCAGAAACTGACAACCCCTAACCTAAGTACACACCAGCAAGATATCCCCGACAAAGGCCCTGGCGGGTATGTGACAGATATGTGCACTCCCATTGCGTGGGATTTCCTGCGACCAAAAGAAAGTATTTAAGCTGAGTTTCTATGGTAGGCATACTCCAGAAGGAAGAGAAAGGCGACAACTACTACGAGCCTGTACCTGGACCAACAGGAGGAGGGAGACAATATTGGCGACAGAGGAGTTTATGGGTTGTTACGGTCCTTGCGGAAATGGCACATGAACTATCCGTAGTCGAAGGGGTGATGAGGGCGGTGCCTCCACGGTGCTAGGTAGTGCTGGGGCCAGTGGATTCTGGCTGTAGTAGTGCTGCCACTCCTAAATAGCCACGCATAGTAGCCAACCGGAGTGGTGTCCGGCCGTACCCATCTGGTTTGTTGGTGTTGACGCCGTCCCGTCCGAGTAGTATTTTCACGACTCCCGCGTGCCCATTCCGAGCGGCATGGCAGAGTGGTGTTCGGCCGTCTTTATCTGGTTTGTTGAGGTCGACGTCGCTCCGCCTGAGTAGTATTTTCNGAGTAGTATTTTCACAACTCCCGCGTGCCCATTCCGAGCGGCATGGCAGAGTGGTGTTCGGCCGTCTTTATCTGGTTTGTTGAGGTCGACGTCGCTCCGCCTGAGTAGTATTTTCACAACTCCCTCGCGCCCATTCCGAGCAGCACAGCAGAGTGGTGTGTGGCCGTCTTTATCTAGTTTGTTAGGGTCGACGTCGTCCCGCCCAAGCAGTATTTTCACCATCCCCTTGTGCCCATTCCAAGCAGCATAACAGAGTGGTGTTTGGTCGTACCCATCCGGTATGTTGGTGTTGACGTTGCCCCACCTGAGTAGTATTTTCACCACTCCCTCGTGTCCATTCCGAGCGGCATAGCAGAGTGGTGTTCGGCCGTCTTTATCTGGTTTTTTGGGGTCGACGTCGCCCCGCCCAAGTAGTATTTTCACCACTCCCGCGTGCCCAGTCTCGGCAGCACAGCAGAGTGGTGTTTGGTCGTACCTATCTGGTTTGTTGGGGTCGACGTTGTTCTGCCCGATCAGTATTTTCACTACCCCCTCGTGCCCATTCCGAGCAGCATAGCAAAGTGGTGTTTGGATGTCCTCATCCAGCCCGTCGGGGTTGACGTCGTCCCGCCCGAGTAGTATTTTCATCACTCCCTCGTACCCATTCTCAGCAGCACAGCAGAGTGGTGTTTGGCCGTACCTATCTGGTTTGTTGGGGTCGACGTCGTCCCGCCCGAGTAGTACCTCCACCACTCCCTCGTGCCTATTCCGAGCAGCACGATAGAGTGGTGTATGGCCGTCATTATCTGGTTTGTTGGGGTCGACGTTGTCCCGCCCGAGCAGTATTTTCACCACTCCCTTGTGCCCATGCCGAGCAGCACAGCAGAGTGGTGTTTGGCCGTCACCATCTGGTTTGTTGGGGTCGACGTTGCCCCGCCCGAGTAGTATTTTCACCACTCCCTCGTGCCCATGCCGAGCAGCGCAGCAGAGTGGTGTTTGGCCGTCAGCATCTGGTTTGTTGGGTTTGACGTCGTCCCGCCCGAGTAGTATTTTCATCACTCCCTCGTTCCCGTGCCAAGCAGCACAGCAGAGTGGTGTTTGGCCGTACCTATCTGGTTTGTTGGGGTCGACGTTGCCCCGCGCGAGTAGTATTTTCACCACTCCCTCCTGCCCTTGCCGAACAGCATAGCAGAGTGGTGTTTCGCCGTGCGTATTTCGTTCGTTGGGGTTGACGTCGCCCTGGCCGAGTAGTATTTTCACCGCTTCCTCGTGCCCATGCCGAACAGCATAGCAGAGTGGTGTTTCGCCGTACGTATTTCGTTTGTTGGGGTTGACGTCGTCCCGCCCGAGTAGTATTTTCACCACTCCCTCGTGCCCATCCCGAGCAGCACAGTAGAGTGGTGTGTGGCCGTCTTTATCTCGTTTGTTGGGGTTGACGTCGTCCCGCCCGAGTAGTACTTTCACTACTCTCTCATGCCCATGCCGAGCAGCACAGTGGAGTGGTGTGTAGCCGTCTTTATATAGTTTGTTGGGGTCGACGTTGTCCCGTCCGAGTAGTATTTTCACTACACCCTCGTGCCCATGCCGAGCAGCACGCCAGAGTGGTGTTTGGCCACCATTATCTAGTTTGTTGGGGTCGACGTCGTCCCGTCCGAGTAGTATTTTCACCACTCCCTCGTGCCCATGCCAAGCAGCACAGCAGAGTGGTGTTTCGCCGTACGTATATCGTTTGTTGGGGTTGACGTCGTCCCGCCCGAGCAGCATTTTCACCACTCCCTCGTGTCCATTCTCAGCAGCACAATAGAGTGGTGCTTTGCCGTACCAATCTAGCTTGTCAGGATTGACGTTGTCTAGTTCCAGTAGCACTTCCACCACTTCCTCATGTCCACTCCGAGCAGCCCATAGGAGAGGTGTATTACCCATACAATCTCCCTGGTTGATATCACAACCTTCCACCTCTACCAAACTAGCCACAATCTCAACAATCCCGAAGGCGGATGCATAGTGTAGACCATTTAACCGAGGGGGTTGAAATAAATCAACCATGTATGAGTACATTTCTCGTGCTGTGAAAAAGAATTTACTGGATATGTGATTACTGTTGTCAAATAGCTTCAGCGCGAGACGTTTCGCGCAATCTGAAAGGTCCCTTTTGGCGTGCAATCCCCAATATATAGAAGAGTATTCTAGGAAGGGTATGCTTTGGAGATCGGGAGTGGGACTGGCCGGAAGAGCTCTGACCTGCTCCAAATTCAGATAACTTAAGCATGTTTCTGCAATTGTCGAGTGAGCTGTGCCGAAAAGCTCGGGATGAGCCTGGAGGTACTCTTGAAGCGTAAAGTGGATTAGCCGGATTGTGGAAGACTCCTTGTCTAAGGCAACAAGTCCTTGACAGCAGGCGAGCAATGTCCCAATTGAAGGGACATTGTCGGCATCGAGATTCGACGACTCTATTTCGACCGCGAGCGCGTGACATAGTTCATCGGGCTTCAGGGGCCGCTCTGAGTGGGAGATCCACATCAATGCCGCCATGCCGAGCCGAGATTTCCCTCCACCCTGTCTACTTATCCGGTCCAACGTTGCGCCATACGCATCCCCTAACCCCAAGCCATCGGCCATTGCGTTGAGCTTTTGTCGCCTGCGACTGATCGTGGGTTCTTGCAGGATCGCGTCGACATTCAACGAAACTAGAAGGAATCTAAACATGTATTTGTCAGTGGATAACTCGGGGTAGATTTCACAATGCTGCTTCTACGTACATCCCAGAAATATCTTTGGGGATTTCCTTCAGGATATCCGCCTCCAGACTACTGTTCATCGCATCTGGGTTCGTGTCCTCCCTCAGCCTTGTATGAATATATCTAACAATATCACCTCTCTTGGGGCTTGTGGACACACTCATTACTCTTCTCCCAAGACGCCTTCTAATCTCAGGTCGAATCTGCGATCTCCCGGTCATGAATATTCGGGTGCCGGGAGACTTTTGGACAATTTGATTGAGCGAATCGAGAAACTTGACTCGATATCCTTCCACACATTCATCGATTGCATCGATGCATATGAATGTATGCTTTTCTGAAGTGGTTGTTTGCAGCATCTTCACAATCTCGGAAAGGTGGGGTCCTCGTCTACCAATGACCTTTTTCTGGTTTTCATAGGCCTGCGCTACTCCCTCCGGCACTGCCTCCATTCCGCTCACAACCTGTTTGAGGAGGGCACCCAGCATGTTTGTCGGTGACTGCTCCTTTTGGGCCGCCAAGTCACAGTAAAAGCACGCAACGGCGACATCTCGTCCTTTGGCCTGATCACACAAGCTATCTATCACCAATGAGCTGAAATCGCAGCTTGTCAGTAGTTGCCATTTTTGTTCCATTCATCAGGGTTAGTCCTTGTTACCTAATATATGTTTTTCCGACGCCCGGATCCCCATAGCAAAATAAAACTGCGTTATCGGATTCGCTTCCCCCACTACTCGCGTACCAGCTCCTATATTTCTCAGTTTGCATGAGCCACTCCCCTACATTTTCGACTCGGCGGTCTTGGATGTCTTGATGCCGTAACCTGGGTTCTAGCGGGGAAAGCCAGGCTAGGATATTAGATCGATCATCGGCAACTGCAAAGTTACCCGATACGCCAACCGTCGTCACAGTGTTCAGGGAGTTGATGTTATTGCTAAAAGATCGTGACATTTTCTGTGTTCTGCTGCTGAGGATATCGTGGATGATGGATGATGGATGATGGAGGTAGTCAACGACTGGAATTCCTGGAGGAAGCTGAAGAAAAGCGGGGTAGTCTGTGAAACCTCAATAATATTAATACCTTTTCGATGCCCAATTATTCCCCCTTACGGTGGGATCGGCTCCGTTGGTATTCAAAGTATTATTACTACAGTACTAGGGGGTGAGCATAAGTGAGGCGAACTTGGTACCTAACTGGATTTTAACCAACCAATGTTTGGTGAGTGTAACCATGGAAACAGCCGATCTTGGCGTTCTTTTGGAGGTGGAAAAAAGTGAGGCGAACTCAAAATGTACCAATCCTAAAACTTCCTGCTCTCTCATTGGCCGAGTGACCTTGGAATCAACGAGAACCGTTTCGCCTCACTTACCCTCAACCCCTGGTACATCAAGCCTCATAATTATACCAGCCAAAAAAAACCTAACATATCATACAGTCCCACCCAACTTAGAGTGCCGTAGCATAGTTTTTCATGATGCAAAAACTTGCCAGAAACCTCCTCCCCCAGCCTGGTTCATGTTCTGTGGAGATAATCAACGCACTTTTTGATACTCCGAGACGGCTACGCGCAGTGCGGTGTTACGGTACTGTGCATTTACTATAACCCACCATCATTCCAATAACCAAGTAAATTCTCCAAAAACCAAATACCACCCGACAGCTAATTTAACCCTTAGAAGAAAATCCAAAGAACCGCCGAACATCCCCGACGAATATCCCTTCCATTACAGCCTATGATAACCCAGGATCCCAAGATCTATGAATTACCACCATGAAACCAACATACCGGTACCGAGCCACAGCGGAGTAAATCTCTCCTGAGCCCACTCTAAAGGAAATCGCCGTAGTCTATGGACAACATTCATATACAGTGCTTTACCCCAAAAGCCAAACGAAAACCATGATTCGTATATACAGCAACAGCACAGACAAAGACGGACTTCGATTTTACTTCAATCTGCTCACGAACACTATTAATACTACAGTGCTGTATAATACACCCGAGCACTACTATATCTCCAAGCAGGTAAAACCTAGTTATTAATACCGCTCTTTCCTAAGCTATTATATATCATATCCCCGGCACAGACAGCCACTCGCACAAGTACCGTAAGAACTCGAATAATCGAACCTGGAGCTAGGACGTTGGAGTTTGCCTTTGCTGGTAAGGTGCGGCACTCTTAAGCTGGGGGCCTCGAGGGTCAGTTTTCGCGGTGTTTTCACCCCCTATCCAGGAGAGGAAATTTTGAACGTCCTAGCGCGAGGTTCGATTATTCGAGTTCTTACGGTATAGGGATCGAACGTCAAATCTACATTCCAGTATCACATAATCCAATTCAACACAATGCAGTACCGCACAGTACAATACGGTGGAGTACAGTACAGTACAGTACAGTACAGTATCTTCCCGCAAACTTACCACACACCATTGATCCGGGGCGGTATTAAAAAAAAAAAAAAAACACCTTATATCGCGTCAAACATTTCTAGAGCGGGGAGAGGGGGGGGGGGTGCCGCACAAGGCCCACAGATAAAATAAAATCCTCAATTCAAGTTAGGTTCTCAAATACACGATTAATCCCCATCATTTTAGATAAGAATATTCGAGTACGGTAGTGGATTCAATTTGGCCCCCCCCGTACACACTAGCATCCTACCGGTATGATACCTACCTACTGAACCCCGTATGAAAGGATTTAATTCAAGGGTCCGTTCGGTTGCAACCAGATATCGTGATTTCCGAGGAGGACGAGATGCCATTTTTGCCAAAAATGACATATCAAGAATGAGAGCTGTTTGTTCGGTAGACTAACCTAAATCTGTGATTTTGAAAAAAAAAACCCCCATTTTATGCTCAGAAATGGCATATGAAAAAGAAAAAAAAAGAATGAAAAAAGAAAAGAGATCAGGGAAGAATTTCTGAACCCGCACACTGGCTGTGATAATGCTATCAGCAAATACTCGTACACTGGCTAAAATGTCCTAGCAAAAATCCTTTACCCTATTGCCCACTTTTAATCACCAATCTATTATTGCATATTGGCCAAGATGTCGCAAATGCAGCTTTGGACATAGCCTACTGGTAAATGAGCCATGTCATATCATACATCAGCATTGTCCGGCAAAGCATACTGTATGTCCAATGAGGTTGATCTCTCCTGATAATATTTTTACAAAACACCCCACTACCTACGGCAAACCCTCATTTGCCTCTCTTTCTCCTAAAAACAGGATTTTTCAACTGCGCAGTAAAAATGAGATTTCAAATATGAGTTGCAACCGAACGGGCCCTAAGTCTTTTCGTCCAATAGTCCTCTAATCCCTGCCATTGGCGATCCAAAATATGGAAACTTATGTAATGTGTCCGCACTTCCTACAACATGAACTCCTGTGGCAAAGATGGCATTGCACGGCATCAAATTTTATAGCGTGAGATACGGCTTTCCGGGATTGTACTGTACCTTACAGTCGTGATTTAAAGCACCACAAGGTTATCTGTTTTTTTTTTACGATACAACAACGTCCAGCATTACCAAACACTCAACTCGTAGACTCCGTTTCCCGTGGCATTCATGTGGGAAAAAAGAAGAAAATGGACGATTCAGGCAACACTCGTTTCCCACGCAAATTAGTCTGCTTAGCAGCCAAGGTTTCGTAGAAGGGAGAAATCCGGGGCACGAATCACCTTCGTCGTTACTACGTCTTTTACCCCTCTCAAACATTTTTCGTCTAATCTTAGCGATCGGGGGAGATACCGAGCAACAATGCCTGGTCGGCTAGGCGGACCACAAAAGTACTCGAGTATTGATCCTAATAAACTCAAGGTTTTCTATCCGGGGTATAAACGAATAGCTACGCTAATACAATATTACTTGATCGCAATGTATGGAATTTATTGCCCCTAGGGAAATCAAGAAATAAATGGCTGCCAACTAAACTATCCCTCACCACCATCACAATTACCTCCACGAACGCAGTAAATGGGAACCCTATGCAACGGTAGAAGCCCGCCGACCCACTTCCCTCTCGAGGATGTCGCCGATCGCAACCTTTCGTCCTGTCTTCATGTTGGCGGTCGAGGTAGTGATGGCGCTACCACCAGAAATGCCGAGTTGTTCATCCGACCAGATGTTTTGCGGTTTCACACCGTCAATGCCAACGCCGCAAAGGCCGCCCTCGGCCCTCCAATCACTGGTACGCTTGATTCCAAGAGTGCTCCAGACCGACTCGAGAGCGCCGATGAGATGATCGCGGAAGTTCTGGGTGTGGCCGGGAGTCGGGGTGATGCGGAGACGCTCCTGACCAACCGGAACGGTAGGGTAGTTTATGGCTTGAACGTAGATGCCGTGGTCTTCCAAGAGAGAGTCACTAGCAGCTCTAGCCATTTCCGCGTCACCGACAAGGATCGGAACGATGTGGGAGGGATTAGGGATTACGGGTATGTCTCTAGCTTCTAGGGAATCCTTAACGGCGCGGGTGTGGAGTTGTTGGAGGATGCGGTCGCCGTCGTAGTTGGCCTGGTATTCAATTGCGGTCCTTGCACCAGCCATGATTGCCGGAGGAAGAGAAGTGGTGAATATGAAACCGGGAGCAAGCGAGCGAATGGCATCAACCATCTTTGCCGAGCCTGCGATGTATCCACCAACACAACCATATGCCTTCCCGAGAGTGCCAGTGATAATGTCGATGCGGTCCATAATAGTTCCCTTAGGCTTTCCAGCACGGTGGGCCCCAAAGTCAAGATGCTCGGCAACACCGGCACCATGTGGCCCGTACATACCGACAGCATGGACCTCATCCAGAAAGGTAATAGCACCATACCTCTCAGCCAAATCACAAATCTCCTCAATCGGCCCAACGGATCCACACATGGAGTACACGGATTCAAAAGCAATGATTTTCGGAACATGCGACGGAAGGGATGCGAGCTTTGTCTCAAGATCGACAAGATCATTGTGTTTGAAGACAATCTTCTTGGCGCCAGAGTGACGGATTCCTTGGATCATTGATGCGTGATTAAGGGAATCGGACAGAATCACGCAATTAGGGAGTTTCGATCCAAGGGTTGCTAAAGTCGCATCGTTCGCCACATAACAAGACGAAAAAACAAGGGCTGCCGGTTTGGCGTGCAGTTTGGCAATGCTCGCTTCGAGAGCGATTGCGTGTTGATTATGACCCGAAATATTCCTAGTCCCACCAGCTCCGGCACCGTACATGTCAAGAGTCTCGTGCATGGTCTTAATGACTTCGGGATTGCGTCCCATGCCCAACTACAAATATTATGAGAAAAAAAGGCCCTGGAAAAAAAACATCAAGGATGACCCACATAGTCATTGGAGCACCAAGCAGTGACAAGTTTATCAGGGGTCTCCAAATGGGCCTGAGGAAATTGCTTTGCCAAACGGTTGATGTTGTTGAAATAGCGGTAGCTCTTATCCTTATGTTTCTTCTCGAGTTCTGCACCGTAGAAAGCCTCATAATCAAACTTTCTGGAATGGTGAGCTGCAGGAACCACATTGACCGGACGAGTAACACGAGCCGTCACCCGAGGAGCCATGCCCTCTGCCATCCTAGAAGCCCTCAGCGCAGCAGCCCCATGAGGACAGATGCCTAGAATAAAAATAATTTCCATCAGCCTCTCAAAATTCCAAACTCATAATATAATCCCAACCTCCACCTGGTAATCGTACCCTTAGAAGTATCAAAGACACCGGCCTGAATATGAAGAGACTCGACATTGGCGGCATCCGCAGCCTTGGGAATAGAGGCTTGAATATTGGTAGGCTTGCTGGGCACAACATAAGATCTCTTCTGGCAAACCGGCAAACCGCCCGCGCGAGCCAACCCCGACGGCCTCAAGCCGAGGGAAGGAGAAGAGAAGGCGGAGTTGCGAACCGACTGGACGGCAAGCGCCTTCGACATGACCGGGCAGCGACGGGCGACAATCTGAAGGTTTGACATCGTTCCTCCGCCAACGCCATTGACACTCGAGCTAGTAGAGAGTGCACGAAGAGTAGATGGGGAAGTCTTCTTGAGGAATGGGCAGAGCTTCCGGGACTGATTGAGGAGAGACTCCATTTTTGCTAATCACTATTCCGTAGGGTTGTCGAAACCTTTCTTAACTGGCTTTTTTTTTTTTTTTTTTCCTGTCTTTTTTCCTTCTTCCAGGTAGGATTAGAAGGGTGGGGGGGGGGGATGCAAGAAGCGATACAGAGTAGGGGGGTGAAGGGTAGCCGGTTATCTTTTCACTTTAGAGAAAAAAGAATGATGGGGGGGAGAGAGTCGGGAGTGGGATTCACTCGGCTTTTAAAAGGAAGAGGTTGTTGGGGAAAGAAAACAGAAGGAAGGGGCCCGGGTTACAGGGGTAGGGAGGTGAGAGAACGAATGAACGAGGTGATCATGATAAGTATCTGAATCGGTACCGTAATGTAACAATCTTCCCAGCATGGCGTCTGGTCTTGTCCTGAGCTTACTCTACTTTTCCTTCTCCTTTCTTTTTCTTTTCAGGTGAAAACTCCTATTCCGGCAAGGCAGTCCACAGAAGCAGAAAATGGAGGAGTCCGCTCAAACACTTCCGAACATTAATACAATTAATCTGATTGGTGGAGAACAATCGGAGTCCCCTTCCTCCCCCCTTGCTCTTCGGAACCCATGCTCCCTTCTACCCGTCGCACAAGTACTCGAGTGCTCGAGTACCTCGGTTCCCGGCTTGGCGAGGAATACAGATCCTGATCAATTTAAATTTGTTGTCGTCTTCCCCTGTGCAAGCAAGACCCGCACACGGTATTAGACCGAGTTCAGAGCTGCCGTTGCTCTGCTGTCAATGCCGTAATTCTGACGGTGAACAACTAGAGTACAGTACTCGAGTACATACCGGTACTCGAGTGCTGGTACAGAACCAGGCCTCGACATCAAGGTGCAGAAAAAAAAGGAAGGGGCCCTCCACCGTTCGTGTTTTGGTCCATCAGCCCCGAATCCTAAAATAGAAGAGGGAAAAAGTGAAAAAGAGGAAAACCCGTGGCACCAACTCAATCGGGGATGTAAATAACTTCCGTCTGATTACGTTAGGCGGAGAAATTATCCGCTAAGATACCGTACCGTACCCGAGAAGAGTGGAGTAACCCCCCTAACCTATGAGTAGAGTACTCGAGTACTGGCATCCTACTTGTAAATTACCGGTGTACTCCAGCACTCTTACCGGTATGATGCGTAAACCTGACTTGACATCATCCCATCACAACTCTCGTTTCCGATGCGAGGAGAGGAGCAATTCCAAATGCTCACATCAGTCAACCAAGCAACCAAGCAACCAACCCGTCAATACCTGCACTTGGAATCCAGCGCGCCAATACAGCTCGCCAAGACCACCCCTTCCCTGCCGATCACCAAAAAAAACCAAACTCCGATCCACCCTCAAAGAAAGGAATAGCCCACCTTATCCGGACGACAACCATGCATGCAAGAACCCAATTTCGGGAAATATATATATATGTATGTATCAAGACAACAAGAACCTGTCAATCTGCACCCTCTCTCAGCTGAACTTCTGTGAATATTTATTACTGTAAAGCCCAAGAGCTCGCCAGCTGAGACTTTGTCTCACGCGTCCGACGAGGTGGGGAAGGGACGGGGAAAGGTTGTGTGCACAGGTTAGCCAGCTCGGTGATGCGATTGAATTGGGCTGCTGTACCGGTATGGTACCGGTGCTGTATGTGCGGTGTTGGGCCGGAGCGTGATGTACTTGAGTACTGGTATCATACTCGTACACCACGAATACTAGGGCACCGGAAGGTTGGAGTTGCGACCGCGCCGTCGCTACGAGTGCCGTATCGAGCGAGCCCAAGCAATGGAGACTGGAGAATTGCGCTGAAAGTGCATCGTGAACATGTGATAACTCTGATACGAAGTATCATAACCCTTCGGGAAATAGGTTACCGGCACTCTATTCAATGCTCCAGCACAGCAAATCCACAATTACCCGTACTCGTGCAGCATAATATCATACCATACATACAAATACTGGCACTCACCGGAACCCGCATCCCCCGCTCTTCTACCGGTGCCCCCTGCGGTACCCTAACCACTCGAGTACCAGCCCTGGCAGCACCTCCCTCAATCAATCACAAACTCCCACAACGAACCCCCCACAATTTACCCCAGTTACTGACGAGCGACAAAATTATGCAACCGATTACCAGTGCACTCCGCTCCGCTCCACCTAACCCTTTCCCTCCAAAAAAAAAGAAAAGGAAAATCGTAGGGCAAATTACCCCGCCCAGATCCTCACCATCTCCGGGTGCCCGCAGTCCCGCAGCATACACAGTAAATACCCTTCTTGGAAACTTTGTATGTTTGGAGGGGGGGGGGGGAGACACGACAATGCACGGTACCTGTAGATTCGATTCATGCCACACACCCATCTGGATGGGGTGTACGGATTAATTGCGGGATTTCGGGATGGCTGGATGGGCGCCGGTAGAAGGTTCTGGAGGGATGTGATTACATTCGGTTGTGGTTGGTTGGTTGGGGGGGGGGCTCACCGGCTACGTGATGGGTTGGCGCTTCGTTGGGCTCACGTGGGCATGGGATATCACTCGGGCACTCGCCCGTTTAAAGGGGTTGCCATAATTTGAGGTTGGGGTAGAGGAACGATTGACGGTATGGGAGGAAGTTAGGTTCTCGCGGCATAGCAGTGCTAACGTTAATGATAATTTCTAGCGGATGAGTACCGCGCCCAGGGTGCTCGATTCTCGGGCCGGGTGTCGTATGGTATTTTGCGTCTTCGCCGCATTCAGCAGCAGCGATAAATAAGACTTGTGTGGCATGTGCTGCCGTAGCTGTGGACTTTCCTCAAAAGGATTTGCTGTGCAGACCTCCTTCCAGCTTTGCTAGCTGCCCCGACGCTCTGCCAGCACGCGAGATCCCTGTTCCCTTCCCCACACTTGCCGGATCTTCGATCGGGATCTGGAGTTGGTCATTTGTGTGGTCCACTATGTCAATAGACGTACTATATGGTGTTGAAGATAGCGGCGATATGAGCGACTTAGCGCACGTGTTTCGAGCTTCCGCTGGAGAACTAAAGCCAAGACAAACCCCCTCCAGAGTCCATACAGGCATATTCTGATCAGGCGTGAAATAGACAATATATACCCGCTCCACCCCAAAACGAGATGTTACATGTGCAAAGAAAACTAACCAATGGAGTATGAGCCTATTTTAAAAAATATTTTCTCAGAACATGTGGCATTAAAGTATCTTATGTCCGGGTTCACGTGACTTCCATAATGTTCAACATCATTCATCATACCTAGAGCTTGCGCTTAAGTTGGTCGGGCTCTATCGGTAGATCCCCCCCCACTCCAAACCCCCTTCTATTCCCACCGTTCACTCTTGTCTTTCACGCTCATCTTTGGTTTTTTTTGGTTTTTTTTCGCGCCCTCACGCAAGGCGCGTAGCGGGCTTCGCTCGGGAAACCTAATGCTTGTGGCATCTCTCAAGTGTTTAATCACCTACTCGTCCCCCTCAAGAAGTACCCGAAAACAGGGATTAAAGAAATATATGATAAAACATCTGTGCTTATTAAGCGCCCATACAAAGTATCCTTGTGTTATACCCCCCCGTTTCCGGGTACTTCTTGAGGGGGACGAGTAACATCGCTCTTGAAACGTACGGTGAAACAGCACTGGCTGGGGAGGGGACGTCCAAAAGCATGTGAACAAGTTAAAGCATTCCTGACCTCCCTATATACTTGCCGCTCCAGCCGCCATCCTTGAACGGGATGCGAAACATCCTGAGCCATGTCAGGACAAAATGCTTGGTGACGGGAAGGTAGGCCGATTTGCCAGGGGTTACTTTTGGCGCCTACTACACCCCCCCCCGACACCGCGGGGTGTCGGGCTCCCACCCAACCCTTCCTACTGAACCTTAATAGTGGTCGGTCTAGCTATTTTCCGAGAACTGACATCGCTCCCTTGTTCTAGAAATTTAACACTGGCTTAGAGGGGAATACTTCACTAGCACACATTCAACTTTGCTTTTTTGTTTTGTTTTAGAACTAGTGAGACAGCTTCTGTCCTACCTACCGAGCACCACAAACACTCAACCTAGTCTATTACGCAAGATATGATACTGGTAGCTCGAGTCCTCGAAGTGGAAATGATTTACTTGATCCTTCCCTCCCTCCCTACGCTGATTTTGAGTTATCCCGGCCTTGGACACCCTGGGCGAGCCCACTACTAATCGCTAGATCAGTAGCAAAGAGGTCTCAGAAGACCTAATTGATATTTGTTGGTTGAATCTTTTTGCTCTTTTTTTTCCTTTTGTTATTTCTTTCCGTCCGGCGAGCTAGGGATCCCTCGTTGTTTCTATGGGGAAAGGGTTACTTGTACCGTGCATAGGGCGGAAGGGGAAAAGGGACCTGACTAGATGGACTGACTGCAAGTATGATATGATAGTAGATCTCATCTGGTACGGTACTAATCCCGGGTAAAAAGCACCTGAGCACCTAATCCTAACATCATATCACACAGCACGAATGCCCCGGGGGGGGGGGGTTGTGGGACGTATCGTAGTTGCCGGCAATACTTCTCGGCGTAGTGGCACTTGTATATATAGACTACGGTGATCTAGGGGCCCACGAATGGGTTCATTGCGATAACTTTAGCAACCCACAAAGATATTCGCAGTACCGGTATAATTTAGAAGCAGTAATCAGAATACATGGAATCGCACCTAATAGTCAGAAGCTAGCACTCACAGCGCGCAATTGTGCTTTTTCGCGGATACAATATCTAAAGCACTCAGGGGAACAGACCATGTATTAGGCAATCCCAAAATTTCTTCTTATGGAAAAAAAAAACTGGCTGAAAAAACACAACGAAAAAACATGCTCTCTCTGAGATAAACAAAGAAAAGAAAGAAAAAAAAGAAACACGCCAGATATATCATGAGTTCCTATGGCATTGCGGTGGTCATTCATGATATCTTACTTCCCCTAATGCCCGTGCGACGACACATAAAGTATCATATTATTTAGTCTTTTCTTCTTCTTCCAAATGCCCCCGGGTAGTGTACAACACAAAAGTTTCGCCGGCGAGCGTCAGGTCCACTGCTGTCCACAATGTTCCGGACGAGCTAACGGGGAAGGAATTTTTGTTTTTTTCCCAGAATTTCTTACAGCTGTGAAAGCAGGCGCTGGGCGCGGGGAACAACGAGGGGTGCAGGTTTGGTATAAGTATCTCGGAGGGGTTTTGAGTTCTTGGGGTGGGATCTTCAATACAGACTTTTAGAGTTGTTTTTTTTAGTTTGTTTTTTTGCAGGGGTGGGGTGTATGACGTTTTCTGGTGGTACTGGTGTCGGTGGGTGGTGTAATATTGTGGAGGATAGTAATAGCCCTTGGGAGGAGAAAGGCTTTTTTTCTTTATAGATTTACCGTTAGTGTTAATAACCGCCTCGCTGACGTGGGTGTTCTTATGATAAGTATCATACTCAACGCATTAATGGGTGTTAGGGGAGGGGACTAATTAACTAACTTATGATACCCCCTAGATGACTTCCTTCCTGCGTATTAGGTTGGCACTGTACTGTACAGAACCCTGTGGTCTTCAATGTATCTCTTGCAAGGGATATGGCTAGCAAGTCCAGAGCTGACGTTGACGGTTTAGCTCTCCAAATAAACCCCCCAGGGAATTCCTGCCGATCCAATAATATCACGTAAAACTAGAATTTATGACTTTCCAAAGATGAGAGATTCTCCCAAACTTCCCGCAACAATTTTGACCAGGACTACTCGTCCATCTATAACAAAACCAGGGCAACAACATCCTCCCTTTCACCCGTGATCTGAGAATGCAGATAACCACACCCCTGAATAATGTACCTAAGTGCTCAAGCAACCACCTTCACCAAGAATGCATGCCTCCCTGAGCCCAAAATACCATATACTAAGGACTCTAGCAGAATGTCCGCTAGCAGAGCGCACTCTTAGCGAAAGTTAGAGATCAACATGAACTCTTCGCCAAGGGGGTACATATACTACTCGAATCCAGTGTTTTTTTTTTTTGAGGGGGAGGGAGAAAGTAAAGGTCTCGAATAGGCCGCAAGCATGCGTCAACACCGATATCAATGGGATCAGTCAAGAAAATTTCCCACGAGGCAGCCGGAGCAGAGCACGACGCCGGGGCCAAGCTCACGCCCGCTTCAGACGTGGGACAACTTTGGGAGGTTGCGGGGAACATTGTCAGTCGTTTTAGGCACCCAACCCACCTCCAAGTGTGCTCTAGAACGAAAAGCAAATCCTCGCTCACTTCCCGCCTTCTGCAATTCCTCTTGCCAAGGACTGCTCAAATGGGGAACACCTAGGGGGGACTTGTTTTACGTGAGATCGGATACGGTGCTGAATGGCGGCAAATGTGGATAGACCGTAAATTTGCTCACTATATATCTCTAAGCTGACGGAAAGACAGGAGTATATATAAAACGTTTTCCTCCATGCATGTCCATTTGACTCTCCTGCGTTGATCTGTGGGTTACTGCATCTAGTGGGTCCATCACCTTAGGCATTGCCGAAAAATTCTGGACCTTACCGAATAACGAAACGATGGCTAGCGAGCATGCTTCCAATGGGAAAGGGAAAACCCAATTTTACCAAGACTTTTATCCATTCACTGTGGCTTCTAAGAGCTAGTTTAGAGGTAGAGTTTGGATGTTATGGCACTTTAGTACTCCCCCACCGAGTACCGCACATGAATTCCCATTCATACCTTCAACTCGCCAAAACTGAAGATCTGCCCATGAGGTACAAGTGCAGCCCCCCAGTGGCAACACAGCACTTGCTCTCTCATCCGGGCACCTTGACGATAGGGGAATTGTGAATAGTTATCGCTTATAATCTAGTATCCACAGAAACTACGGTATCCAGCAGTATTGGAACGCTATGAGAGGTAAGTACAATTTCCCACAAGCAAGGTGTGGTGGAGCGGTTGTTTGCACATATGTAAAGGTTCTGGCCAGACTTTTAATTTCGGCGAGTAACGTTTGCCCTTACTAGACTGAATTGGAGTGTATACTCTCCACACTATTCTCCGCGGCAAAATATCGGTGGAAGCTGCGTTAGAGCTTAGCAAAATATATAAGTGAGACCCCCTGGGTTCTTGTAAACAGCTGGCTTTCAGGAGCTGGACTGACGACAATGGGACCGCCGTTACAAACGGTCACTCGGCGAAACGAAACGCCAAGCAGGGATAAATGCGGGGTAAGAAATTTTTTTCACTCTGCTTTCACACTCCAAAAGCACACACTCTCTCTCGCCAACTTCTTTTCTCTTGCTCGCAACTTAACTAACATAGGTGGGAAAAACAGGAATATAAATAATCGATCCAAAGAAAATTCCCCGCTTGCTCTACCGCCCTCTACACTCATCCATCGCTTTCTCGGTTCCTCCACGCAAGTCCCCATTCCTTATGCCCGCTCCCCAGCTAACATCAAAGAAAAAGAAAAGGAAAAAAATTGCGCTTCTCCACACTCCTGGCAATGGTATCGCTCATACGGCATCGTTCCCACGGCATCGCTCCCACAGCCGTAGCACTCCCGTTGCCGTACCGCTCCCTTTTCTATCCCTATCCTGCAATACGTCGAGCGAACGCACAAAAAGAAAATCGCCAACGAACTGCGAACAGCTATGCGAGTGGGCAACGGTAAAGGACGCGCCAGCGAACAGTAAATGGTGGACAGGTAGACGGCAGGTGGATGAACGGTTTATCCACGGACGGCTAAGGGTATATGGGTGAACGGTGAACAGTGAACGATGAACGGTAAACGGCGAATAAAGCAACGCGTACGGGAAGGAACCAGCGATTACAATGCTGGAAGGATGTGAGCATGCCGAGCATTTTCTGGACATGTCTGGCATGTTCTGCACATGCCAGACAGGTTCTGAGCATGTTGGGTTAGTTGTGAGCATGCCGAGCAGCATCTCCAGTTTTCCCTGATTTCCAACAAGTTCCCCCCATACCGAATGTCGATCTTCAATTAGCTACCGTGAATAAGCATGACTGGTTTTGCTCCAAAAATAGGGGAATTCTCGGCCTTGGCCTAGAATCCAATGCGCTCTACATTAGAACTCAAGCTTCTCGGTTCTATAGAACAACCTCTGAAACCAGGCCTTCAACAATGTGGGTCCTTCGGTCAAACCCTCCCTTAAGCGTTCCCGAACCCTTTTCCACCCTTTTGAGGCCGGATATATGCGTATTGGAGAAGTGCATACTGTATGGGAAATCTTGGGGGTAGGGGCACATTTCTCATATTCTAGAGAGAGTCCCTAGTTCACCTTCGAGTGATAATTGATGAAGAAGTTAAGTGCCTTTTCGTGCTGTCGAAACACTAGCTCGAAAAATACCCCCCAGGGAGTAGTCATGAGGGGGGAAGGTATATCTGCAGGCTAGATGCCGCCGCGGGTGCTAACGCGGGTGCTAACGCGGGTGAACAGTAACAAACAGAGGAAGATAAAATCATCAGTCATGGAGAAAAAGTGGAGGGGGGGGTCTTGCTGTAGATGAGTTCTCTACTGGTCGTATCGATGGGGAAGTTCGTGGCTATCGAAATACGGGTCTGCGGGCACGTAACCACGCATGTCCGCGGGTAGATGCGCTGCGAATATTACTACCTCACCCCTCTTACACTATGCTAATAGAATTACTTCGTCAAATGAATTTATAGCTTTCATCGCACCCACGACGAACCTGAGCTGGCGATGAGCAGAGATTGGTGGCGAACAATGTTTTGCTCTACAAGTACTTTGGCGATCTCACTCTTTGCTGGCCAAATGCGCCTGTTCATCGCCCGCCCCGTTTTGTCGTGGGTATGGTTCGAGGGGTCCAGAACTGGAACCAGCATCCAACTTTTCAAATTGGATAGCCTCTAATTGCGGCAATTGAACAAATTCCAAAAGATGAAAACCCTAGGAAATAGAGAGAAGGAGAAGGAGAATAGCGCTCAGGGTTTTTTTTTTGCAATTAGTTTCGTGCTTGTAGAGGCTATCCGATTTGAAAATTTGGACGTTGGTGCTACCATACGGTGATGACTTGTGTGTGTGTGACATACCGGTAGTCTGCTCCAACCATTCTATCGTAGTCGTCGTCACTAGGCTTACGTAATCTATATGGTCTCTGTGGTGATCACGTTGGCACTCGATCCGAAGAGAATACAGCATGGAACTCAGAGCTCAGCACAAGAATGACAGATAAAACTTGGAGTCGCAGTGTGGGGTAGGAGATCCTACTAGGGGGTAATCCCTGTGGCATAGGATTCGATTGGCTCATGGTTCTCGGAGGAAGGATCAATGCCCAGAATGAAGTATTTGTGCCCAAACTTCACACCCGATCTAGGGTTAAAGAGTATTCCTTCTAGGAATCCCGATTACTGCGAGTGAGCACCGCGCACTCTAGAAGTTTAAACAAGACACGGGGGAGTGAGCAATTTGTAACATCAAGGTTATTGTCTCACCGGTGCAGCAGCCGAGTTAACGAGCTAAATTGTAGAAGTGGCGAGAAAGCCACGCGATGAGTTTATCAACTTCGTTATCTCCAAAGTAAGATTGACGGAAAAGACAGAAGTAACATAACGAAAGTAATCGGATCATGATTGCCACACATGTTTCCCTTCCTCAACACACCTCCATCACAACAAAGGGAACGAAAGGACAGGGAGCCTTCTCGGAAATCGTCAGAACAAGAGAGTGAAAGTAAGAATTCGCAATATTCGCGAAGCACACGAGACCTGAACCTGCTGCAGCAGCTATTGACGAACTAGTACCCGTCAGTATCGTCATCAATTGCGAATAACAGATTTGTCAATAAAATGTTGTGGAATAAACATACGGTACATTGGCCACCCCCACAACGTGCAGGCACTCCAGTTAAGGCCGGTTCCTACAATTTGCGCCCCACGACTTATACTGTAGCCCGCGATGCCCCAAAGTAGATCGCGGGTGCAAATCTTCTGGCTTTATTCGACTGACGCCAGGGGAAGGGGTTGCTGCGGCGTGGGGAGGTTTTGGGCCGGCATCGGCATGCGAAAGGGGTTTGGGTTCCGGGACCGGAATCACCATTTCCAAGATTCTCGTGATGGTGGAGTGTGGTTTATTATCTGATAAGGCTGGGGAATGCTACGGTATGATGCTCTAGTATAATAGGGTAGAGTCTAGGAGTAGGCCCAGGTGGTAGTTCCTGAGAAGTGGAAGGATTTATCTGTTCGTTTGTGTTATTTAAGATTAGCCCTGTTTGATTGCTAGCAATGTCCTAATAGATGCGAAGAGAAACCCTTTAGATAATGATACTGCCGAGCGGTTACCGTTCGCGGGGTCTTTCTTTGGTGGTGTACGAAATTATGGTAGTCGTGGTATATCGCCTCAAGAGGTCTTGTCAGTACGTACGAAATTCCATGATAAGGATCAGGGTCGGTACTTGGGCATAAATATTGATACGTTTCGAAAAGATAGCGCAGAAGTAAAATATAACTGCGTGCGAAGGGACTCCGGAGTCTAGCAGTTAGAGGGATGATATATATGCTAGCTACCAAACAGAGTTACTTAGAAAAATAATCTTTTGCCAGCTTTCGCCATTGCCAACTGCCACCGCCCTTACCGTAGCGTACAGTAAGTATGGATGGGGGGGGACATCGGCCCTTACCGTACTCGAGTTGTTGACCAATGAGACTGCGGTGTTACCGCCAAGTGTGGACTTGTGCCAGTGGGCTAGGACAGGGCGCTGAGATCATGCAGGCAGGTATTCGACCTGCCAACCACACAACACAGTATAAAGTATCATAGTTGCACCCACAGCGGAGTTTCATTTCTTCCCTTGAATTTCGGCTTGTTGGTGAATCTCGCTGTCGGTGTAATCTCGTTGTGGGTGCAACCACTTTACCGGTATGATATATGAAAAAGAAGGCCATACAGATGCAGCAACTTCTGAGAAAAACAAATCACGGTACTATGGCACCTGCATCGCACCGCACCGCACCGCAAAAACTCGAATAGAAGATTCCGGGGTTTCGTGATCTGATGGTGTGTATCCGATCCTCAAAAACTAGGCTTGGCGCGCGCTCGGGAAGAATCAACAAAATTTACCGCAATATTTGTAAAGCCTCGTGCATCCTCCTCGCTGGGGGCTCGCATAGAACTCTTATTTCGATCCTTACAATCCAAACTACAGTAGAGGGGGAGATAAACTGCAAACTCAGCCCCGCAGTTGAGACAAAACGAAAGAAATATACACCGTGCCTTCCTAGGAGAGGCAACTACGACATCCCATCATAGTGTATTATTATCCTCTACCGGAATTCGCATTTTTGCGGAAGTCCCTTTGTTTGTTTCCATTAAGTGTTGGCAAGCACGAGGAGTGAGAGGAGAAAAATTGGGGATATTCGTGAGAGTGAAACCAGGGACAGAATCTACCTAGTACTATGCTGAAAAATACTGTAGAATGTGCTCAGGTAAAGCGTGGTGACAGAGGAAAAAAATAACTATGAGCACGAGATATGAAAGCATTCACTTGTAACAACTACTTTAATCACAGTTCAGAGTCACAATTAATATGCCACCCCACCTCTAAACGGATAATTCTACATGATATCTGCAGCCTGCTTCATCCACTGCCCCGCCCGTTGCCTCGAGCTGGACATCTCCCGAGTAAGCATTGCAACGGCCTTTCCGGGTTGCAAATTAAGAACCGACAAAAACCTGTGCATCTGATGTAAGACATAAACAACGCATATAATTGGTTTTAAGATCATGACATTGTTCTGTGGGGAAACAACCATGAAGTTACTCCTCCCCTCCCTTGCCTTCATGGCAGCCGCCATAAGAACACACGGTCGTGCTTAACCTTGTGTTCTTCGTCACGAATAAGAACACATTCTGGTGCTTAACCTCAATATTTCCGCACTCTGCACCTTTACCGGTCGGTCGACAAGCCCGTGTAGGAGAAACCGCCAGATTGGGCTTATTGGGAGGGTGGATTAGAGGTCTAGAAGTAGTACAGTGCCTGACATTGACTCATTGTAACCTCATGTTCGGTTGGGGCGATACGGTGAGCAAAATAATGAGAATTAGAATTTACTCTCCTCGGTTCGACGAACTACAGCCGAGCCCAAGAGACATTTACTCAACCCTAAGGGCCAAGCCATCCCCCATTGTCTACCTGCCAAAAGCTAGCTAACCATGAAGAGCTCTCTGCGCCTACCTGTACAGGTAATCGCAGAGCTGGCATTCCATGATACGCTATCCTCAACGTGCGACGAGTAAACACCCAAGTGCCCAGACTGGAACCGAAACTGGCATATGCAGTACCAGCCAGCTGCCCAGGTCGTGTTATGTGATTGGCCTTGGACCGTTGCGCAGCCGCAATTTCGAGAGATTTATTATGATGATACGGCAGCGCTCCCGGAGGTCGCATCCCGGCACCGCCTGAAACAACACCCGCTTTGTGAGTGCGTTTCTTCGCCATGTAGACTATTGTCTGATTAGAGGGTTTGCGCCCGGGAACCTATGTGCCAGTTAGAGCATGAGTGACCCAGGTACTAGAAAGAGTTTGTGTGTAGAGTTCAGGTGGCCTGAAACCTGAGTTATGTCAAACTACCACAACAGTAGCATAATATGTTTAGCATAGGAATAAAAGTGACATTGAAGCCAATCAACAAGTAACAACAGACCAATATCATACTTTAAATACAAAACCATTGAGAGCAATGCTTGCCTGACAGTTCCTCTAGAAAAGAAATGCTAGAATATTGGTTCTGCTACAACAGCTTTGCATTGCAGTTTCCTGAAACAATAGCCATAAATAAGGTGTGATCTGTGAAAGACAAAAATTGGATTTAGATACTCTGGAAGAGGAAGAATGGAGAAACCAATTCCAGTATGTGTTAATTTAGTTAAGTTGTAAATAGTGAATATAATAGAAGGAGATATCAAATAGCAAAAATACTTACTCATACAAGGTTTATATGAAATGAAGTTAAGGAACTGACTAAAGTCCTTCAACTTTCAAATCCTGTTCAAGTAGATAATTGAATTCTAAAAGATTGCCAAACAGTATCATATATGCTTCAGGTATGATTAGCATATTGAAATCAACTATGTAATCTTATATTAAAGTTTAGCTGACCAGTTGAGTGTATATCACCTATCAGTACAGTGACTCAATCAATTATCAATGAGATATGGTAGTACTTCCTCATATGAGATACACAGTACTTGACCCCAGAATGATTAGCTCTATATAAATAAACAATTAAGCAAATAGGTATACTGCTTGGAACTATATAGAACTATATGAGGGGTTCATTAATGGAACAATTTACAGTATTGCCTGATCAATTGAGTATTAATGAGCCTGTTATAATAGATAGAAGAAAAAACATTACCTCAAGTACTATGCAATTATGATACTAGATGGACTCATTAACTACTTATTTAGTCCTATTAATGGTAGATGATAGAACATATTTCCTTGGCAGGAATCAAATCTACCTAACCTTCTTGAATGACATGTACAAGTATTTAATAGTAGTTATCTTCAAGTGTATAGTGATCCTACCTATTGTATAAATGGTATTATTTTATTGCTACATCTGGGGGAGCAGATTAAAAAAGATAAAAAGCAATAAAATCATTTCATATCACAACTCTAGATTGTTGCAAAATGGGTATTCAAGGAAATAGTAAATACTTTTAGCTTCTTATACTAAGTAAAAAAAATCAAAAATATTTACTTCAACCTGCAGGAATACAGTTTCTAGTTGCTGCACTTTTGGATAATCCTCATATATATTTACATAAACCTCAAATTACTCAATATTTTAATATTGATAGAGGTAAAATTGTTTACCCAAATAAGCTTGTTGAGGATGAGCTTTTAGAGCTACCAGTATTATCTGCAAATTTTCATAATTAATTTTCTTTTTTCTCTTTATATTTAAATTAAAGAGACTGATCTTATAGTATTAGTAGAGAAAGTAATATTGGAGATTCATATATTCAACTATCCCTGTTTACTTAAAGTCAAAGTAAAATAACAATTCAGTAAATAATATTTCCTCGACTACTTTTAACTTTAGAGCTTTTAGTATATATAAAAGGTTGACAAACAATTGCAATTACAAAATTTCACAGTTGAATTCAACAAGAAAGTATCTGTTAATATGTACACAATAGTTCATCAATTTTATCTGTAAGACTGAGAATTTTTCTTATAGGATCCTCATGCTTTTAATTGTATTTTTCTTGCAACTCTTACAACTCTTCTTTATTCTCCCTCATCACATCTATAAAGTCTTCTAACAGCTCCTCTACCTTTTTCATACCACTATTTTTTAGCCTCTTAGTAGGTGGCACTGAAGAGACACCATCTCTGAGTCCACACTGCTCACGATCTCTCTTTTTCACCATTCATTGGACTGGTCCTCATGTCAAATACTTTCACACTCTCCTCCTATTCAGCTCTAGTTGTACAGCCTTTCCCTGCACTTGCTTCCATGTTGTAAGATCAAAACTACTTTAATTACACAATATTATAAGCTCAACCATATTTTTTTCAAACTCTCTAGACTCTTCATTGGTTCTACTCTTTTGAAGTAACTTGAGTTCATTTTCTCTATTTTATTACAATATCAGTATTTTAGTATATCTCATATTTGATTTACACTTAGAACCCTTTTTATAAACCTTATAAATCTCAATAAGTTTTTTAACTTATTACTGACAAGACTCTAGACTATGAAGAATTGGCTACAGCTGTATCAGTAAAAAGAATAACCTGCATCCTGTGCATCCTGTGTGTCTGATGTACAGGACTTTGTAGCATTAACCCTGATCTGTGTAATATATTGTCCTGTGCTATGTCATCGTCCTGGCACTGACCCCTATGTCCTGTACATCCTGATTACATCTGACCTTCTACCTGTACCCCCTGATGCTGCCTGATTGTCCACCTCTGGCTCCCGATCATGTTCAATTGATGGCTTCTCTCTCCTGATCCACTTCCCTTCTACAGTCTCTCATCCCGACATCCTGTGCACTGTTACCTTCTGCCCTGATTATACCCGCTCTTGTCCCTTTTGCTTAGAATACACTGTTTCCCATCAACTCGTTCTGGTATTGGTTGGCATCTAGCCCTACATCCTGATTCTTTCTACTACTGCTCATACTACCCTGACCTTAGCCTGCTATATTTAACATTTTTTGGGTTCACTTTGACCCTTTTATCTTATATTGTCTGTAGTATATCGCATCTGGATTTCCTCCAGATGGCCTTTGAGGCATGGCAAATTATTGTAGACACTGCCTCCAGCATATATGCTCTATCCTTGCACCCTCTAGTCATTGTCCTGATAGTTTATTTATTATCTTATTCAATTATGATCATTGTGATGTCCAGGCGACAGCCACTTTTCGTCATTTCTATAGCTAATCTCGCCCTGAGTCTAAGCCTCCACGCTAACCATTCCTTACTCTTAAAGTCTACATCACAACATAGTTCGAGAAATTCAATCTATTACTTTCTACCTTTACATGCTCCTAATTCCTATTAATTCCCTGCGCTAACACTCCCATCTGACACCCACTCTTCCACATCTGGTTGTCATTTACCAATTGCCATCTGGGGTGTTTGGCCTTCTTGAGACCCCTCAAGGCTGAGTAAGAGATGACTAGTCAGAGAAGGGCTCGCCTGACTTCCCAGCCATTGGCCCTACACTTAGCTCGCCTGAATCTTCTAGACTCATAGGATCTGAGTCTACAAATGCCAGCACCTGTACTAGCGATATCTGGCTGCAATCGAAAGATGTGTCTGATTGCTGCCATTGATTTTGCTCCCCCCAGTACTGCTCCAATGCCAACAAATACTGGTTAGTCTGTTGTGGGGCAGACCATCCCGCTGCAGTCTTGTTAGATGACTGGCTCTCAAGCTTTTCCTTTACAGCCTCTCAATCATCGTTGTATCATTCACGATAGTCTTGCTGCACTCTATGAATTATGTGCACTTTGTTTTGTATAGTATTGTGAATGTACTGCAGAATTATGTTTCAGATATTGAGTAGGCATTTGGCTCAAGTTTGTTTCTGTCATGTGAAAAGGTCTTCCATATCCGGTAACAAGTTAGCAGCTTGTTGGCCAATGATCTGTTACAACAATTGAACAGCCCTACCTCTGACTGCCTTTGGCTTGAAGTCTTGTAGTGCCTGATATATCCTCAATCTCCATGTGCATAGTGTATGACAGATTATAGAGTACGTTAAGGAGGTCATAGTACTGTTCATCCATCCAAGAAATTCAGGATCCATTATGCTGTACATTTTCTTTCCCGCAAAGTACTTACCATAAATTGCCTACAGAATCTTTAGCGCAAGGAAGTAGAAGCCCTAGTTCTAGATCATATTCAATCTTAATAAGTTGTAGTCATTATGTAGGAGTTACTTAGTTGAAACAAACATCATACCCTTTTGGGTCGCACATAAACCTATCCTGGTTGAGAAGATATTCTACATGACGTGCTGTAGCTATTGGATCATCTAGCAGTTTGTATAACTTTACAACCTAATTCTTCACATGGTATACAACCTGTAACCATATGCCTATATACTTTTGACGTATCTTTCTAAGTTTGTACCACACTCTACATTGCATTATGCCGGCCCGAGTCGATGTACCAAATTTATGCACTGCTCTGATGGTCTTACGTGTTTTGTCTCTGCATTCCATGTGACCATGGCATCCCAGATTTTAACCACCAGGCCAGGTAAATCAATAACATCTGCGAGTGGGTCTTCGAACAGTGTGTATTGCAAAATGAGTAACTTTGCAAACTCTACCACGGGCCTTTCTACTCATGTCCATAAATTGTGCTGAGAATTGCCCACTAACCAGTTTTCTGGAAGAGATGTACTCAGGCAACTGACCAGACTAGAATCCCTAATATCAGATATAGGAGCACTCCGGCGACTCAAGCGTGATGAAATCGTAGAACGCTTGATGACAGAAAGAGAGGAGGGCTATTGGCTCTACCACAGTAAACTTGCCTACATGCTGCTGGTATTCATAATACCGTATTAGTCACTTGTGATCCAGTACTTGTTGAAATCCTCACAGCAGTCATGTGATAGTTTGGCCGTTGCTTGGCTGCTTGAGACTCCGCGGTGCATCCTGGTGTATTGATATTGGCTGTATTAAGCTCTTCCAGAATGGGGTCTGTGTACGATTAAGCAGCATCTAATCCTTTTGAGATTTGGTACTCATCTGTACTAGCATCGCTAAGATGAACCGCTTTCATTAGACCTTGTCTGGCCATTTCAGTTGCTGGTTCATTATACACCATGGTTTGTATTGTGCTCTTCTGAAAACCTGAGACGGTCTTTGTAACTGGTACAGGTTACTGGTTTGGGATTTTTGAGTATAGGGTTGATACTCTATATATTTTATGTTTGGTTTCGAGTATCGGTTTGATACTTTATATGTTTTATGTTTTGTTTCAGGAAATGAGGTGTGCCTCTAGCCTGAGAATATAGGGTTTGATACTCTATATGTTTTATATTTGGTTTCGAGTAACAGTTTGATACTTTATATGTTTTATGTTTTGTTTCAGGAAATGAGGTGTGCCTCTAGCCTGAGAATATAGAGTTTGATACTCTATATGTTTTATGTTTAGTTTCGAGGATCGGTTTGATGCTTTATATGTTTTATATTTGGTTTCAAGGCTACTGTTTTGGAGTCTGATATGTTATAAGAAACAAGGCTCATGGTAGCCTAAAGAAGTGTATTTAAGGGCTGCTGTTTACACGTTAGAAGAAGCAGACTTTGACAGATAGAGTTTTCAATATACTTGGTTGAACAGTTACCTTCTTCAGTTCGCTTCGAGAATCTTTAGTTTGAGATCCACCAAACATCTCGGAGACTTTAGTAGTCACGATATTAGTGAGAAGTCTTTTCAACAACCTCAGTTAAAGCCTCTGGACTTTGCTTCACTAGTTACCACTTTTGGTACAGAACAAAGCCCATTAATTCTACGTTTACTGCATTCTCCCGAAAAGCGGTTACATCTTTTTAAATTCAGTAAGTTATCAAGATAGAAGGCGTTCCAAGACCAAGCAAGGGCAAGGCCCCTCAGAAAGGTTCTCAACAGCGCACTAGGGATTCCAAAGGACGGTTCACAAAGACTCCAGTAAAAGAACAAACGACAAGCGACGCAGCTGCTCAGTAGTTAGCAAGAGACGCTGCTGAGCAATCAGCTGGAGAATCATTGCAACAAATACAAGAACCGCTAACAACTACCCCCAGAGGGTATTCTGAATCCCCAAGAAAGCCTACAGGTACACAGGTACCTCCAGCACTACCGAGCAACGATCCAGATAGCTCTGATAGAGACAAAGGATCAGATGATATGGCTTCCGAAACAGGTCCAGCAGGACCAGAAGCACCAGGACCAGGGGTCCCAAGACCACCGACTCCCAGGCCTAACCCGGCCGTTACGGCTAAACTCAGTATCAAAGTACCTTCATCCAGCAAGTTCACTGGTAAAGGAGATGATCTCAAACCAAAAGTGTTCGATAGATGGTATAATTCAGTACAGTTATACCTATGTATTAATGGACTACGGACTAGCGAGGCTGGAGGAGGAAACTATTGGATCCTCTATACTGAAGGACGAGCTCAAGAAGCAGCTTTCCAAGCAGCTGAGTATTTCAGTGAAGACATGACCAGAGAAGACCTTGTTGGATTCCTACGAGAAAGATTCCAATCTTCGAAGCAGAAAGATGATACCTATCGCAAGTTCCATGAAATCACGCAAGTGTATGATGGCAAGATACAAAGAATATCAACCATAGCAACTGACATGCTGATGTTTCGATCACACCTACCTGCAAACACCATAAGCGACTATGCCTTCATCCAACAGTTTTTTAAGAGCATGCATCCGAGACTATGGCAAGAAGCGGAATTATAGTATGCTGAATCAGATACTGTCATGGAAGTCATACAGAATGCGGAACGCATAGATGCTACTCTAAAAAGTACTGGCGCTTATGGGAAGGAAAGGTTCGAAAAACCAGCAAAAGAATTCACTTTCAAACAAGAAGGGCGGAAGGACAATTGGAAAACCAGCAAAAGGACCCACTCCAAACCTAAGGAATGAAAAGAAAAGGGTCTTTGCTATACCTGCGGAGGTAAAGGACATCTAGCAAGAGACTGTCTTAGTAAAGATGACAAGGGCAAAGGCAAGGGCAAAGCTAAGATAAAGAAAGAAGTCACCTCCAACCGAGTGGAATAAGAACAACTAGCAGAAGAGGTGTTTATTAATGGTATGGAAATAGAGGAAAAAGAGGAAGACATTATCACGATGGCCGCTAGACCAACAAATGTCAAACCTCATGACGCTCTCGAAGGAACGATGCATATCAATGGTAAAGAAGCCCGAGTCCTGTTTGATACCGGATCGATAGGAGCAAACCTAATTAGGGCTACCTTTGTGACCACGCACTGAATTCTTTGTCAGGAATTGAAGACTCCAATCAGAATACACCTAGCTATGAAAGGATCACGGTCTGAAGGTCATAATGAATGCTCAGTCAACATATCAGCAGGAAAGCTGAGCGCACCAGGAACTAGGAGGTTGGTTGGCAACCTAGCAAAATACGATGCACTAATAGGAATGCCTTTCCTGGAACAACACCAAGCTCAAATCGAATGTGGCAAATTAGCTATTCTGTTTCCAAAACAGAATGTTCGAATCGTTTGCACACCTACTAGCGGCATGATCCGAGCAGCAGTGATTAGCACAGAGGATAGCATGGACTAACACCTGGAGGTATTTCCCATGGAAATACCGGAAAATCTGCTGCCACTAAGAAAGATCAATCACAGGATAGATCTACAACCAGGAAAAGAGCAGCGCTCATTACCTACATACTCAATACCGGAACGATGGGCAACAGACATGAGTATATGGCTAAGAGAAAAGGAGAAAGCAGGAATCATTGAACAGCAAGCGGTTTCCTTGGCAGCTCCAATGTTTGCTCAAGAAAAGAAAGATAAGAAATGCATGAGACCACTGGTGGACCTTACGGCCAGAAATGAGATAATGATTAAGGATGTTGAAACCATTCCTTACCAAACAATGATCCTGAATGCTCTAGGAAGGGCAAGATACCGAAGCAAAATCGATCTTAGTGATACCTACTTCCAAACAAGAGTGGAATCAGAGGATGTGAGCAAGAACGCTTTTAAGACACGATTTGGATGTTTCGTTAGCAAAGTAATACTACAAGGAGATATGAATGCTCCAGGAACCTTCATGCGCATAATGTCCGATCTATTCGCCCACTACTTAGGACAGTTCATGTGGATGTATATTGATGATATACTCATATTTTCCAATACAGAGTCCGAACATTTGAAACACATATCCATGATTTGTGATAAATTAAAGGAAGCTCAGTTCTATGCAAGCAGGAAGAAATCAGAATTCTTTTCCACGAATATAGAAGTGTTAGGACATGTTATCAATGATGAAGGACTTTCACCAGCCCCGGAAAAGATAGCGAATATCGAAGAATGGACTACGCCGCAAACCAAGAAACAGCTACAGGAGTTTCTAGGAATAGTCAACTACATCAGTCAGTTTTTGCCACACATTGCAACCATTACATCACTCCTAACGGAACTCACTGGAGTTGCAGAATTTGTGTGTACCACCATCCAAGACCAAGTCATGGAGAATGTTAAGCGAAGTGTTTCAAAATACGAGGTTATGAAACTATTACAATATGATTCGCCACTCCCAATATGGCTAATAACCGATGCATCCAACACAGGAGTAGGAGCACGGGTAGGACAAAGAGAAACCCCTCGAGAATGCTAGACTAGCTTCACTTCATAGCAGGAAATTCTTTAATGCCCAAATGAATTATGGCACAACTGACAAGGAAGCTCTAGCGATAGTTGATGCGCTGACGGCATTCCACCATATACTTGCAGGAAGCAAGTTTACTATCGTCACAGATCATCTACCTCTGACGTACCTCAAGACAAGCAGAACACCCACCAAAAAACAGCTATGATGGTGAGGGTTCATTGGGAAATACGACACCGAAATAGTATACAGACTAAAGAAATGGAACTATTTAGCAGATGCTTTATCCCACCTTTACGATGAGAACGATGATTACCCACATACTGCAAACGATCCTACATCAGAAGACAATTCACCTAGTTCCTCACCTATCTCATCCCTCCTTTCTTGCGAAGAATCTACTATTGAACACAAAATGTTGCGATACGAAGCCCTCACAGTTGAGCACATCGGTGTTCATTCAAAATGCCAAAGCAACTGCAGCCTGGAGCAAGCACAGCTAGATGCAAACGATTACAGGAATGCTGAACCCCTAAACGATTGGGGAGACCATCAAAGTTATACTAGTAGTAGGAGTGAAGAGGATCTTGAACATGCATCAATGCATTGGGCATTTTGCGACATACCTTTCTGCCCTGACCACGAGGAATTGAAACCTAAGACAAAGACCTACGCTGGCTCCCCCTGCAGCAGTCCACCAGTTATCGAAACTCCCCCTAACACCAACGATAATGACAGCGATAGAGCAACCCATTCACCCCGCCCCCGCCGCGACATCTGTGCCCTCAAGGAGCGTGTTAAAAAAGCTTTAGGACGCGTCTCTCCCAGTACCAAACTTCACAATTCCAAATCGCCAGAGCATCCCCACACTGAACCCCTCTACGGGGGACCTCTCGCATACCTGAATGAGATTCCGGTAGTGGAACCGCCCTCCCTACCTCACGAAAAACGCGAGCTTTACAAAGTTTATGAAACACCTGATGAGTAGGAGGAGGTAATGGTATTAGATAGAGTGGTGGATACAAGGGATATCATCCAAGTAGTGGATGATATGAAAAACATTTGGAGGGAACAGATGATCAAAGAATTTAGGAGCGACCCCATCTACCAACTAGCAAAGGACTCCAACCACACTTCACGAAACGGAATGATGCAACATTACAGTATACGTAATGGTCTCCTTTATGCCACCACTAGAGGAGAAGATTGCCTATACATGCCGAGAGGTCATGGAGTGAATGGAGAAACGCTAAGAGAATTGATGATGGGGAGATACACAATAAAGGACACCATAGTGCCGATCGAAACCTTCGGTACGCGACGGAATATATCTACTAGCTGGAGATGAGGAAGGATTGCAAAGAATATCTCCTGCAACGTGACATATGTCTGCTGAATCGGGAAAGGACTACATTATCTACCAGTAATACCCTTTCGCTTCCCTTTCTCTGCGAGATATTTTTAAGCTACGCTATCGATTTCATGGGTCCCTTCACTAAACTGAAAGGATATGATTCAGTATTAGTGGTAGTAGATAGAGCAGTTGGTTTCAGTTGGCTGATACCAATATCAGTAAACGCTACTGCGATTTCGACAATGGAATTACTCCGTCACTATATTTTCACCCCTCATGGAATACCTACGTCGATTGTTAGTGATGCTGACCCTCGATTCACCTCTTGGTTTTGGCAACAAACCTTGAAGATGATAGGAGTGGAACACATTATAGCTACGCCTGGTCACCACCAGACCAATAGACAAGCAGAAAGGAAGATTCGAGAACTGAAAACAGCATTAAGGAATGTTGTTAATGCACGCCAGACCAACTGGCTTACCTCTCTTCCTGAAGTGACAGCTTACTCCAATGCAGATCACTCAGATACTATAGGAATGTCCCCATACAAAGCCTTGTATGGACGAGAATACCAGCTACTCAATATCTATAAAGTCAACTCTACAACAGTACCTGCATCCGGTGACTATTACAATCGACACCAGGAGATCAGGAATGCCGCATAACAAGCGTTACGGTTAGCTAGAGCAAGATCCAACAGAATGGCAACTAAGAGGAGGAACCCACACAAACCTGTTGAAATTGGGGAAAGGATCATGGTTTTTGGAGATCAATTTATAACGGAATCTGGCAGATCTCAGAAATTGCAGCCACGCTGGTGAGGCCCTTTTACAGTACTCGAATTTGATGAACACACCTAGAACTATACAGTTAACATAGACGCTAGGATGTACCGAAGGAAGAACAGAGTTTTCCACTGCTCAGTAGTCAAACCTTACCACCCTAACGATGATTTCCGATTCCCCGGACGAGCATTCGCGAAGCCGGCACCCATTCTCATCAATGAAGAACAGGAATAGGAAGTTCAATCAGTTATCGATTACAGGGAACGATATGGCAAAGGACAGTTCCTGGTTTGTTGGAAAGGGTATCCAGCAAGCGAGAATAGTTGGGAACCAGTGGAAGGGTTAGAACATACGATGGATTTGATTCAGGTATGGTGGACAGATAACATGCCAGGAGATGAGTTTTCTGCGGTATTTTCTGGGTTTATTCCTATGTGTTATTCTCCTACGAAGGATGGCTTTGAGAGCTATCAAGATGTACCCCCGGTTGATAAAGGTTTTTAGGATCCTTATTTGAATTCTGATTATGATAGTGAGGATTAGGGATTTTCTTGTTATATTTTGAAATAAGGATTTCATTTTGTTTTCGGGGTGTAACCGGTACAGGTTACTGGTTTGAGATTTTTGAGTATAGGGTTGATACTCTATATGTTTTATGTTTAGTTTCGAGTATCCGTTTGATACTCTATATGTTTTATGTTTAGTTTCGAGTATCGGTTTGATACTTTATATGTTTTATGTTTTGTTTCAGGAAACAAGGTGTGCCTCTAGCCTGAGAATATAGGGTTTGATACTATATATATTTTATGTTTGGTTTCGAGTATCAGTTTGATACTTTATATGTTTTATGTTTGGTTTCAAGGCTACCGTTTTGGAGTCTTATATGTTATGAGAAACAAGGCTCGTGGTAGCCTAAAGAAGTGTATTTAAGAACTGCTATTTTCACATTAGAAGAAGCAGACTTCGACAGACAGAGTTTTCGATATACTTGGTTGAACAGTTACCTTCTTCAGTTCGCTTCGAGAATCTTTAGTTTGAGATCCACCAATCATCTCCGAGACTTTAGTAGTCACGATATTAGTGAGAAGTCTTTTCAACAACCTCAGGTAAAGCCTCCGGACTTTGCTTCACTAGTTACCACTTTTGGTACAGAACAAAGCCCATTAATCCTACGTTTACCGAATTCTCCCGAGAAGCGGTTACAGTCTGAGTCAATAGAACACCAGAGGTAGTTAAGGAACATGTGGCCAAACTCTGGGGCCCCTGCCCAGTGAACGATGTGAATCCTGGGCAGTAGAGAGAGGTCTAATTGAGTTGAACCACTGACAATATATGTTAGCACAAGGATAGCAAAATATAGAATGAAAAGAACACTTATTTGAAGGTTCCTCAACCTCTTCCACCACGGCCCACTCTGCCATAAGATACTCATTAATCGTCTGAAGTTTCTTGAATATATCCGAGACCAAGATCCTTAACTGATGTTTGACTTCCCCGACATCCTTGGTATGGTGCTCATTTTTAAAAAGCTCAATTTGTACTGCGATCGGGGGAATGAAGTGGGTCAATATGAGGACTGACTCTAAATCGAAGTCAGTCACATGGTGGAGGTACAAGGAGCATGTTATCATGTGTGCCCTGATTTGCTCACACCAGGCTCTATACAGATCAGAGTCAGCACAAGGATTCTGGAACCCACACCAGCTTTTGGCGTATGCTATTTCACCATACCACCCCCTGATTGGAATATGAGTTAGTTTAACATATTCTGAGTACTGCATATAGCTTAAGGTATTCACCTACAAGGCAT
The DNA here is from genome assembly GCA_014065205.1 of Tuber brumale. Taxonomy (NCBI): domain Eukaryota; kingdom Fungi; phylum Ascomycota; class Pezizomycetes; order Pezizales; family Tuberaceae; genus Tuber; species Tuber brumale. Next base: position 201,300 of record JACCEG010000023.1, on the reverse strand, counting down.
CCTCTACTGCTGACTTAAAAGGCCAGTTCCCGACTGAATCCTCATTCGTGCTCTTACTACTGCTCTCGTTAAAGTTTAAATCCTGTTTGGAGTAGTGGAAGAAAGAGAAAAAAAATAGAAAAAAAAAGAAAAAGCAAAAAAGAGATCAACAGTAATTGAGATTGATTGCTTACACTCTGTCAGCTACTCTGGATACTGTACTCCAAGGTATTGCATGATGTTTGCCTCTCCTCACATTACTTTCGTGAGGTTCAGGGGCACGGCATCTCTCAATAAATAATACGTTAGTAAGGCATAGAACCCAACAATTGGGTAGAATGTACTTTCGTATGAATTCTCTTAATTGCTCATGCAGCATTTCTTTTTTTTTTTGACCAAGAAGTGGGTGAATTTAAGGGAAAAAAACATCCATGAAAATCTGTATAGTATAGGGGAGGGGGGGTATTGGCATGAGTGTTGAGGGGTGTGGGGTATTGGCATGAGAATTGATGAGTATGAAGTGGACGTACACATGAGGAAGGAAAAGGGAGAATCATAGAAGAGAGAGAACAAGTAGAGAAATGAGAGAGAGAATTGGGAGGGCAAGGGGAGAGAGAACTGGTAGGATAAGGGGAGAGAAGGAACTGGTAGAGCAAGGGGAGACAGAACTGGTAGGGTAAGGGGAGAGACGTCTGATATAGAGTAAGCAAACCCTAAACTAGACTTGTAAGCAAATACTGTGTAAACCTTGATGTCATCAACTGTCTAAGACAAATTGTGCCACCACGATTAACCTGTTTCAATAGAGAATTCCTGCAAGTATCAGAAAATGGTTTAGCATGTATGTAGTATAATTCTTAACATATCGTGATATGTATATAGTGTTGTGAGGTCTTTATCTCTTATTTATGAAATAAATATTTAAGCTGCATGCAGGGATAATGCCAAGAGATGTCCACTACCTGACTGATTAGAACCTCACTTGACAGAAATGGAAATCCAAACCCACAACCACACATGGCAGGGACATTGTTATTGGCAACATGCTATGATATCTCGACACACGACATGGGAGAAAGATCAGGAAATGGAAGATATTATGAGAGAACTGAGAGAATTTATGATACATATAAAAAACTGAAAGAAGTACATATTCTGCATAATTTCCCTAATATAATGCTCTAGCGAATAACTAATACTATCCATCTAGGCTGATACCATGTCCAATTCCTATGCTGTCTAATCCGTCACATCGCTGGATAACGCAGAAACCCGATGCCGCCTCTTTGGCTTCACTGCCAGAATGTTTCCAAGTACGTTGTGTCTGTGCTTCAAGATGTTCTTGAATGCCTAGGGAGTCATTGATTCCATGGCCAGGGTTTGTCGATTCAGAAGATTCCAGTTTTTCAGTTCTAAGAGTACATGATCTAGGAGAGGCAGATTGATTTTTATTATATATAAGTTAGGAGCTGCATTACGAGAGAGCCACCCTTCTATTACCTCATCCCCTCTGTGATTGCTCATGTCCACGCTAGACATGCATGCTGGGAATGACAGATATCTGAGTACTATCTTATACTCACCCCCATTATTTGGCCAGTTCACATGGGGTGAGGACGCCAAGGCTGTCATGCTCCCGACTTGCAAATATCCTACCAAAGAGCAACTATCCTGATGGGCATTAGCTAAGGCGTCCAGTGTGGGAGCCCTAGTATGCATTTGATGTGCACTTGGATCTTGTTAGTGGCCAATATTGCATACTGCATACTGTTCAGCATAGGGGTAGCTTCTCACTACTGAGGTTTCTGGTCTCGGATAGCCTTCATTACAGTAACAATATACTAAAATATCAAGTGAGTCTTGCAGTACTTGATATGAGAGTAAGGAGGTGTCCATCGTTTCATTATTTTTGATAAAAATATAGTTCATCTGGGAAAGAGGTTGTGCCGGGTACCTTTGGAAGATCCCGCTTCCTTCACCAATTGCACCCAGGATATAGCAAATCTGTTGGATGGGCACCCACTTCAAAATCATGGTGTATAATCCAGAAATATCTGTGGAATCTAACTCATCAAATTGTACTCCCGATATATAATTGCCTCACTAATAGACTGATTGATAGTCAGGTTGAGCTTCCACCAATATCCTCTCAGAGCCTAGCACACCTATACCATGCATTGATAGCTGGACCCAAACAATATGTACGGCATGTGGACACCTTCATAATGTATTCTAATATATATTTTCCTGGACAGTAAGTGGGAACTTGAATCTTTTAGAGTAGTAGACTAACCTGTTCTGATGGTCATAGCATATTGCAGTGTGAGCTGATGAGGCATAGTCTGGCCCCCTTGGGGAACTTCTGCATTCTCCAGTGCTGACTGTTGCAGGACATTCTGATCAGCTTAGGGAACTTAGGTACCTCCAGGTGCTAGCTGTTGAGGCACATTCTGACTAGCTAGAGGAACATTAGCATTTCCGAGTACCAGATGTTGTGGAACATTCTGACTACCTTAGGGAACTTCAGCATTCCTGAAAGTCAGCTTTTGGGGCATGTTTTGGTCAACTTGTTGAACTTCAGCATTCCTGGGTGCCGGCTGTTGCGGAATATTTTGACCAGCTTGCAGAACTTCAGCATTCATGGGTACCGCTTGTTCAGGCATATTCTGGCTAGCTGGGAGTACTTCAGCAATTCTAAATGCCAGCTGTTGCTGCATATTCTGACCAGCTTGGAGAACCTGAGCACTCCCAGGCACCCGCTGTTGAGGCATGTTCTAGCTAGATTTGCGATCTTCAGTATTCCCAAGTGCAGACTATTCAGGAGTGTTCTCACCCTATTGACCTAGAGCTCACAATGCTAGCAAGATTGCTTCAATAATGACATGTACAGTGATGATTGCTATTGTACCCAATGTAGGTTGAGGTTTACCTTTCTTAAGAAGACTATCTGTTAACTTCTTACCACGATCCTTAACAAGTCAAATGATGGCATTTTCGATCTGCTGCCTCCGGTGAGCGTCATTAGCACCTGCTGTCACAAGAGTGTTGCAAGCTAGGTGCAATCTCCTCATGCTATGGATGATCTTACCGTAGTCATCATTTATGAAAGTATTAATATTAGTATAATTCCATACTGACATCTAGTCTTTGACCATTTTTCTCCACACTGCATAGAGCTGTCTGTTAGGATCATCTGGAGTGAAGTTAAGCCTGGTCTTATACCGGCTAATTTTGTTGTTTTTGGCCCTCACAGAGGTAATTGCTCCAGCAAGTACCACAACTGGGAGTACGTACACATGCTCCAGTGGAGCTATATGTCCCTTTTAAACATTTGGCATATGGATGTCCTGCATATTATTATTGTGAGTCATGTCCTCTGATTAGTTATGAGTGCTGATATTGTAAGCTTTGTGTATTTGGTGAATACTCTGTAAGTTGTTGATACTTTTCTTAGTTTAACCCTCCTTGGGTCGTGAACAATTGAGTTTAAATATCAGTCCCTGGTGCTCTAGATATCTTGAAACTGTTCCTGGGTTATTATGAATTCAATTATCAGATACACGCGATGCCTGTTCTCTTCTTTGCAACTTGTAATGTAGACATCATACACACTAGAACTCAGAAACTAGATCCCTTCTGTTCAAGTATACATAAAAGCGTTTCTCGGAAAGAAAACATTGTCTGACACAGATGATGTCAGCATCTATAGGCTAAACCAAATTAACCATTAGCTGGGTCTCAGATTGTTGGAACTTCTTGGCAACATTTGCCATCTTGATCCAGACATGTGAAAGAGAGTATTCTGTCTTCACCTTTTGATACATACATGCTTCTCACAATTCATGGAGCCAAGTCCCACACCATGTATGAAATGCTCAAGTTGCCTCAGCAAATACACCCATGCTGGGGCCTAAGAGAAATACTTGCAAAGTGTACAAGCAGACATCACTGATCTTCTTACACTATACATACAGAGTACTACCTTCACAAAGAGTATTCTTGATACAGAATCCTCTCAATTGCCCTACAATGTTCTGGCTCACAAGAATAATCAGCCAGATTACAACTATAAATCAGATACCACTGTGTCTGGCTGGCAGCAACACACTACTAATAAAGGGATTGCCAAGGAACACAACTGGGAATCACTCTATATAGTTAACATATCATCTACTCTCTGTAACCGCCTCTCGGGAGATGCGGTAATCGTAGGGTTAACGGGCTTTGTTCTGTACCAAGGTGGTAACTAGCGAATCAAAGTCCGGAGGCTTTAGCCAAGGTTGTTGAATAGACTTCTTACTGTATCGCAACTACTGAAGTCTCCGAGATGTTTGGTAGGTCTTAAACTAAAGATTCTTGAAACGAACTGAAGAAAGTAACTGTTCAACCAAGTATATTGAAAACTCTGTCTGCCGAAGTCTACTCCTTCTAACGGAAAGAGTAGCAGTTCTTAAATACACTTCCTAGGCTACCGAGAGCCTTGTTCTCATAACATAATAGACTCCAAAACGGTAGCCTTGAAACCAAACATAAAACATATAGAGTATCAAACCGATACTCGAAACCAAACATAAAACATATAGAGTATCAAACCCTATACTATCAGGCTAGAGGCACACCTCGTTTCCTGAAACATATTCAAAACTCAAACAATATCAACTGATATATGAAAATCCTAAACCAGTAACCAGTACCGGTTACACCCCGAAAACAAAATAAAACCCTTATTTCAAAACATAACAAAAAAATCCTCAATCTTCGCTATCATAATCAGAATTCAAATAAGGATCCCAAAAACCTTTATCAACCGGGGGTACATTTTGATAGCTCTCAAAGCCATCCTTAGTAGGAGAATAACACATAGGAATAAATCCAGAAAATACCGTAGGAAACTCATCTCCTGGCATGTTATCTGTCCACCATGCCTGAACTAATTCCATCGCGTGTTCTAATCCTTCCACTGGCTCCCAACTATTCTCGCTCGCTGGGTATCCCTTCCAGCTAACTAAAAACTGTCCCTTTCCATATCGTTCCCTGTAATCGATGACTGATTGAACTTCCCATTCTTGTTCTTCGTTGATGAGGATGGGTGCTGGCTTTGCAAATGTTCGTCCTGGAAATCGGAAATCGTCGTTAGGGTGATAAGGTTTGACTACTGAGCAATGGAAAACTCCTTTCTTTCTTCGGTACATTCTAGCATCCATGCTAACCGTATAGTTCTGGGTGTGTTCGTCAAATTCGAGTACTGTAAAAGGGCCTCGCCAGCGTGGCTGCAATTTCCGAGATCTGCCGGATTCTGTTGCAAACTGGTCTCCAAAAACCATAATTCTTTCCCCAATCTCGACAGGTTTGTGTGAGTTCCTCCTCTTAATTGCCACTCTGTTTGCTCTTGCTCTAGCCAACCGTAACGCTTGGTATGCCGCATTTCTGATTTCCTGGTGTCGATTGTAGTAATCATCGGATGCGGGTACTGTGGTAGCATTGACTTTATAGGTATCGAGTAGTTGGTATTCTCGTCCATACACAGCTTTGTATGGTGACATTCCAATAGTATCGGAGTGACCTGCATTGGAGTAAGCTGTTACTTCAGGGAGGGAGGTGAGCCAGTTGGTCTGGCGGGCATTTACAACATTCCTTAATGCTGTTTTCAGTTCTCGAATCTTCCTTTCTGCTTGTCCATTGGTCTGGTGGTGGCCAGGCGTAGCCATAATGTGTTCGATTCCTATTGTCCTTAGGGTTTGTTTCCAAAACCGGGAGGTGAATCGAGGATCAGCATCGCTAACAATCGACGTAGGTATTCCATGAGGGGTGAAAATATGGTGACGGAGTAACTCCATAGTCGCCATCGCAGTAGCGTTTACTGATGTTGGTATCAACCAGCTGAATCCAACCGCTCTATCCACCACCACCAATACTGAATCATATCCTTTCAGTTTCGTAAATGGACCCATGAAGTCGATAGCATAGCTTGAAAATATCTCAGAGGGAAAAGGAAGCGACATGGTGTTGCCAGTGGGTAATGTAGTCCTTTCCCGATTCAGTTGACATATGTCACATTGCTGGACATAGTCTTTGAAATCCTTCCTCATCTCCGGCCAGTAGATGTATTCTGTTGCGTACCGGAGGTTTCGATCAGCGCTATGGTGTCCCTTATTATGTATTTCTCCTATCATCAGTTCCCTTAGTGTTTCTCCATTCACTCCATGACCTTTTGGAACGTAAAGGCAATCTTCTCCTCCTCTTGTAGTAGCGTAGAGTAGACCATTACGTATTCGGTAATGTTGCATCGTTCCGTTTCGTGAAGTGAGGTTGGAATCCTTTGCTAACTGATAGATAGGGTCGTTTCTATATCCTTTAACCATCTGTTCCCTCCAAATATTCTTCATATCATCCACTGCTTGGATAATATCCCTTTCGTCCACCACTTTTTCTAATACCGTTACCTCCTCCTCCTCTTCAGGTGTTTCATACACTTTGTAGAGTTCGCGCTTCTCGTGAGGTAGGGAGGGTGGTTCTACTATCGGAACCTCATTCAGGTATGCGAGGGGTCCTCCATAGAGGGGCTCATTGTGGTGGTGTTCAGGGTACTCGGAGGTCTGACATTCGGTAGGGGGAGTGCCACAGCCTAGGGCTTTCTTGACACGTTCTTTGATGGCTCGGATATCGAGGCGTGGGCGTGGTGAATGGGTATTCCTATCATCGTGATCATCATCGGTGTTAGGCGGAGTTTCGATAACTGGTGGGCTGCTGCAGGGGGAGCCGGCATAGATCTTAGTCTTAGGTTTCAATTCCTCGTGGTCAGGACAGAAAGGTATGTTGCAGAATGCCCAATGCATTGATGCATGTTCAAGTTCCTCCTCACTCCTGCCACTGGTATAACTTCGGTGGTCTCCCCAATCGTTTAGGGGTTCGCTATTTCGGTAATCGTTTGCGTCTAGCTGTGCTTGCTCCAGGCTGCAGTTGCTTCCGCATTCTGAATGAGCACCGATGTGCTCAACTGTGAGGGCTTCGAAACGAGACATTTCGTGTTCAATAGTAGGTTCTTCGCAGGAAAGGAAGGATGAAATAGGTGAGGAACTAGGTAATTCGTCTTCTGATGTAGGATCGTTTGCAGTATGTGGGTAATCATCGTTTTCATCATAAAGGCGGGATAAGGCATCTGCTAAATAGTTCCATTTTCCTGGTCTGTACACTATTTCAGTATCGTACTTTCCAATAAACCCTCGCCATCGTAACTGTTTTTTGGTGGGTGTTCTGCTTGTCTTGAGGTACGTCAGAGGTAGGTGATCAGTGACGATGGTAAACTTGCTTCCTGCAAGTATGTGATGAAATGCCGTCAGTGCATCAACTATCGCTAGAGCTTCCTTGTCGGTTGTGCCATAATTCATTTGGGCATTAGAGAATTTCCTGCTGTGAAGCGAAGCAGGTCTGGCGTTTTCTGGTGTTTCTCCTTGTCCTACCCATGCTCCCACACCTGTGTTGGATGCATCGGTTATCAACCATATTGGAAGTGACGAATCATATTGTAGTGGTTTCATAACCTCGTATTTTGACACAAGTCGCTTAACATTATCCATGGCTTGGTCTTGGGTGGCGGTCCACACAAATTCTGCAACTCCCGTGAGTTCCGTTAGGGGTGATGTAATGGTTGCAATATGTGGCAAAAACTGGCTGATGTAGTTGACCGTTCCTAGAAATTCCTGTAACTGTTTCTTAGTCTGTGGCGTAGTCCATTCTTCGATCTTCGCTATCTTTTCTGGTGCTGGTGAGAGTCCTTCATCATTGATGACATGGCCCAACACTTCTATACTTGTGGCGAAGAATTCCGATTTCTTCCTGCTTGCGTAGAATCGTGCCTCCTTGAGCTTGTCGCAAATCAAAGATATGTGTTTCAAATGTTCAGACTCTGTATTGGAAAAAATGAGTATATCATCAATATATACCCACATGAATCGTCCTAGGTAATCGGCGAATAGATCAGACATTATGCGCATGAATGTTCCTGGAGCATTCATATCTCCCTGTAGCATTACTTTGCTAACAAAACATCCAAATGGTGTTTTAAAAGCGTTTTTGCTCACATCCTCTGGTTCCACTCTTGTTTGAAAGTAGGCATCGCTAAGATCGATTTTACTGCGGTACCTTGCCCTTGCTAGGGCATTCAGGATCATCTTTTGGTCTGGAATGGTTTCAACGTCCTTGATTGTGATCTCATTCCTTGCTGTGAGATCTACTAATGGCCTCATTCGTTTCTTGTCCTTTTTCTCTTGCGCAAACATGGGTGCTGCCGATGAAACTGCTTGTCTCTTGATAATTCCGGCTTTTTCCTTTTCTCTTAGCCATATGCTCATATCGGTTGCCCATCGTTCCGGTATCGAGTAAGTGGGTAATGAGCGCTGCTCTTTCCCTGGTTGCAGATCTATCCTATGATTGATCTTTCTTAGGGGTGGCAAGTCTTCCGGTATTTCATCGGGAAATACTTCCGGGTGTTGGCCCATGACATCTTCCGTGCTGATCACTGCTGCTCGGATCATACCACTAGTAGGTGTGCAAATAATTCGAACATTCTGTTTGGGAAACAGGATAGCTAATTTGCCACATTCAATTTGAGCTTGGTGTTGTTCTAGGAAAGGCATTCCTATTAGTGCATCGTATTTTGCCAGGTTTCCGACTAACATCCTAGTTCCTGGTGCGCTCAGCTTTCCTGCTGATATGTTGACTGAACATTCTTTATGACCTTCGGATCGTGATCCTTTCATAGCTAGGTGTATTCTGATTGGTGTTTTCAATTCTTGACAAGGAATTCCGTGTGTTGTTACGAAGGTAGCGCTAATTAGGTTTGCTCCTATTGATCCGGTATCAAACAGGACTCTAGCTTCTTTGCCATTGATGTGCATCGTTCCTTCGAGAGCATCATGAGGTTTGATGTTTGTTGGTCTAGCGGCCATCGTGATAATGTCTTCCTCTTCTTCCTCTATTTCCATACCATTGATAAACACCTCTTCCGCTAGTTGTTCTTGTTCCATTCTGTTGGAGGTAACTTCTTTTTTCACCTTAGCCTTGCCCTTGCCTTTGCCCTTGTCATCTTTGCTAGGACAGTCTCTTGCTAGATGTCCTTTACCTCCGCAGGTATAGCAAAGACCCTTTTCTTTTCGTTCCTTAGGCTTAGAGTGGGGCTTGTTGCTGGCTTTTCGATTTTCCTTTCGTCCTTCTTGTCTGGAACTGAATTCTTTTGCTGGTTTTTCGAACCTTTCCTTCCCATAAGCACCAGTGCTTTTTAGAGTAGCATCTATGCTTTCCGCATTTTGTATAGCTTCCATAACAGTATCGGTTTCAGCATGCTGTAATTCCGCTTCTTGCCGTAGTCTAGGGTGCATGCTCTTGAAGAACTGTTGGATGAAAGCATAGTCGCTTATGGTATTTGCAGGTAGGCGTGATCGGAACATCAGCATGTCGGTTGCTATGGTTGATATTCGCTGTATCTTGCCATTATGCACTTGCGAAATTTCATGGAACTTGCGATAGGTATCATCTTTCTGTTTTGAAGACTGGAATCTTTCTCGTAGGAATCCAACAAGGTCTTCTCTGGTCATGTCTTCACCGAAATATTCTGCTGCTTGGAAGGCTGCTTCTTGAGCTCGTCCTTCAGTATAGAGAATCCAGTAATTTCCTCCTCCAGCCTCGCTAGTCCGTAGTCCATTAATCCGTAGATATAACTGTACTGAATTATACCATCTATCGAACGCTTCTGGTTTGAGGTCATCTCCTTCACCAGTAAACTTGCTGGGTGAAGGTACTTTGATGCTGAGTTTAGCTGTAACAGCTGGGTTAGGCCTGGGTGTCGGTGGTCTTGGGACTTCTGGTGCTGGGGCTCCGGACCCTGAGGGTCCTGCTTCTGAAGCCATATCGTCTGATCCTTTATCGCTTTCTGAGCTATCTGGATCGTTACTCGGTGGTGCTTGGGGTACTTGTGTACCTGTAGGCTTTCGTGGGGATTCTGGGTACCCTCCGGGGGTAGTGGTTGGCGGTTCCAGTGGTTGTTGTGATGATCCTTCTGCTGATTGTTCAGCAGCGTCTCTGGCTAACTGCCTTGCAGCTGCTTCGCTTGCTGCCTGCTCCAATGCTGGAGTCTTTGTGAACCGTCCTTTCGAATCCCTGGTGCGCTGTTGAGAGCCTTTCTCAGGGGCCTTGCCCTTGCTTGGTCCTGAAACGCCTTCTATCTTGATAACTTGCTGAAGTTAAAAAAATGTAACCGCCTCTCGGGAGATGCGGTAATCGTAGGGTTAACGGGCTTTGTTCTGTACCAAGGTGGTAACTAGCGAATCAAAGTCCGGAGGCTTTAGCCAAGGTTGTTGAATAGACTTCTTACTGTATCGCAACTACTGAAGTCTCCGAGATGTTTGGTAGGTCTTAAACTAAAGATTCTTGAAGCGAACTGAAGAAAGTAACTGTTCAACCAAGTATATTGAAAACTCTGTCTGCCGAAGTCTGCTCCTTCTAACGAGAAGAATAGCAGTTCTTAAATACACTTCCTAGGCTACCGAGAGCCTTGTTCTCATAACATAATAGACTCCAAAACGGTAGCCTTGAAACCAAACATAAAACATATAGAGTATCAAACCGATACTCGAAACCAAACATAAAACATATAGAGTATCAAACCGATACTCGAAACCAAACATAAAACATATAGAGTATCAAACCCTATACTCGAAACCAAACATAAAACATATAGAGTATCAAACCGGTACTCGAAACCAAACATAAAACATATAGAGTATCAAACCCTATACTATCAGGCTAGAGGCACACCTCGTTTCCTGAAACATATTCAAAACTCAAACAATATCAACTGATATATGAAAATCCTAAACCAGTAACCAGTACCGGTTACACTCTCTACGAACAAGAGTATTATCTCAGGGCTGGGAAATCTATTGGAAATATCGACAGATTTGTAGAAGAATACTGAAATCTGTGTGAGAACCCAGGGGCACCATTTGCTAGCGTGCACGATTTCAAACTTGCATCCTAGTTTATACAAAGTAAGGTATACAAGTCACAGATTAACGAATATTTTTCAAATAGCCTCAGCAATGTACCTGATGTTAGCTATAGCTCAATTCATACACTCTGGAACCACTTTCGGTTATTGGATCTGTATAACCCATACTTACTATAGTTCAAAGGACAAGTTGAGGATAGTGTGAGGGCTTTGGCTTTTTACTGCCGTAAGGTTCTAGACTGCATACGATACCTTCTTTAACAGATAGTATACAAAGAAGATTTTGTTTACGCTCTGTGGCGTATATGCTATTTCAATGAAGAATGCGTATATTCAGAAATGCATACAGCAGACTTGTAGTAGGACATTCAAGTAGGATGCCAATATGGTATGCTCCCCTTATACCAAATACGCAGGCTAACTGATGATAGAAAATACTTCCAAGTAGTGCAACAGTAGTTTCAATTATTAGTATATCAGATCAGATGCACCTCAGCAACTTCTCCAGTAACAACAAGGCATGGACTGTATATATTACAATTGGAAATCTTCTGTCAACCAAGCGTAACATACCTAGATTGATACCAGTTCTCCTTCTTCCATTATTGCCTGTTTCACCCAAGTTCCAATACTCCTCTTCTGCAAATAGACACCAGAGGCAAATCAATGCTGACATATGACAAGGTGTATTCAAGCTCTTATTTGAGCCCTCACAAGAGGCCAGGCTTAATAGTATCTCAATGGATTGTGCTGATTGGAAAGTTTAGAGATACTTCTGTATATTGTGGTCCTGAATTGCCAACCCTATGGGAAACGTTATATTGCGTGATATAAAATTCAATACCTATCCCAAATGTGAGATACCTCTAGATATGTCAGGATCTGATACTCAAGAGAGGTATCAAGTCAGAGATTATGTGAGATACTAGTGCATGGAGGAAGAAATTCTAAATAGGGTATAGGAGTCTGCATCACGTGACATTGACATCATATTTAATGCTCTTTATATCAAGTTTGGATGAAATATATTTCAAGGACTTCTGCACATTTCCCCTGTTAATTTGCGTCAACCAAATTTACTCTATACTATTTATCTTGAACTTTTCAAGTACATAATGGATTGGATTCAAGGGTTTTTAAAAAAACATGGATGGCTGGAAATATTCGATGACATTTGAAAATCTTTACCAGTGTACCCTAGATTTTTTGTACCAAAAAAGCCTACTACAAGGTTACATAGTGGTAGGGAAAGAAGATGAAGAACTTAGGTCGTTGCATTTTAGGTATTCTCGCTGTGGCATTGAGACTCCCAGATAGTACTCAACAGCAACCTTCTAAATGTGCGCTTACCTGTGCTCGGCTCTTACTTGATTTCAGTCTGATTGCCTAATACTGAAGCCATATAGCTGAGACTGTCGATTATATGGAATAATATCTTAATCAGTTTTGCTCAAGGAAAGATATCTCCTTGGAGTTTAGAATATCTAAATGAACATGTTCAAAGTTTCAAGACCAGCATATAGAGCTAAGATATTAGGAAACCCTACTAAATCAATCCTGTGTCTGAATCGAAGTGGCACCGTATTCAGGAGTAGCAACGAGAGAAAGAGAATGATCAATATATGGAATTAATCCATGCATAATCTCGTTTCAGCTTCATTAAGATATATCTACTTCAGCACATCTGGGATCATATGTACTGGTTTGGTAACATCTCACAGTATTCTACTGAGTGCAGCGAGCTAGCACACAAGAAACAAATTGAAAATGAATGATGATGTTTGAATAAAAATGATGCTACACAACAGATCCTCTACAACTATGGGTGACACCATGCGATCTAAATGAGACTTTGGAATCTAGATTCTCTGCGAAATTCTGGAGTTGAACTCCCGACAGATGCTGTAGATTATTTGGAGAAAACAAGTACTAAATCTCCACCACCCTCAAATTGTAGATTGCGGAAAGAGGCACCAGCCTGATGTCATTGAGATTGGAGATTTTTTCAAAGTCATAGAAATTTCAATTGAGATAATGTATATCGAATTGCTTAAATATAGCCAGCGGAGCTTTCCCATTGAGTGTTATCTTCCAAAAACTGCTGAAATACTTCGACACCTCCCTATTAAACTACTAACTCAACTTAAAATCCCAATTCTAGTATTCCAGTAAACAGATATTTACGATATCCACTGAGCATGATGTATGGTTGCTGAGTGGTTCCGGAATAAGGCTAGTCACAATGATTGAGTTTGGATACAGTCGTGTCTGAAAAGTCTACGTACCCCCCATGGCAACGCCAATTTATCATACCTTCTCTTTGATTTTGAGTTTCCCATTACATATATTTGTAAAAAATAATCATAGCTAAGTTGTAAGTTGATCTATATCTTTTAAAGAACATGAATATGAAATTTGTTAAGTAATAAACAAATAAATAAATGTCTATTAGAAGTGGTTAAATAAATATAGATTTTAAGAACAATTTGATGATAAAAGTAGACACTACCATTCTGGTTCTCACAACAACAGATTTAACTGATAGGTCTTGAATTTTAAATATGTTGTTATTGAGATACTAGAGTATTCATTCTATAAGCAAGTGAGTCTGTGGTGTTTTGGATTGTAAAGTAAATTATCACATTGATCCATATTATTATAGTCTCATATAATTTCTATTATCAACTACTAATTTCTTTAATATATATATATAAACTCTATCTATGTGTTCAATAGCTTCTAGACAATCTAGCTAGATAAAAAAAAAATATAGTTCATCCATCTTCTTAATCATTACATACAAATAAGTCCAGTAACATTTTTGTTACTAAAATGCACATTAACAAAGTAGAATGCAATACCTAAACAGGGTATTTAAAAATAGTCTTGTCAGTAAAATTAGAAGGCAGTAGTGTATTAATATCCAAAATGTATGCCAAGTATTTTTATGATTTTTTGGAGAAACACTGGCATGGATATAATAGGTCTCATTAAAAAGTAGTAAATTTAATTGGTGTGTAATGGGAAATTCATTTGATCCTCAGATCTATATTCTCAAAACAGTATAATCATGATAGAAACTAGTTTTCTTGATTATATATGAACTTAACTATTGTCGTAAATTAATAATAAAACTTTTGGATTGTATCTGTCTAGTCCTATATTTTGTCTTGTAGAAAGTTCAATATAGAAAATTGGAAACTAAGGCCACCAGCATATATAGTATAAAATCTACTTTACAACCTCTTTGAGAGTTCTATTATATTTATCAAAATCTATTTGAATACTAAATAAAAATTGTAAAAATTAATATATATGGTGTGTTAATCCATTTAACTAATTTTTAATTAAGCATTTCTGATTTTCTCTAGAGCCTCCCTATTGGCACATATCCCCCAGAATTGGGTGATAGAGGAGCAACTAGGTTTCCTATTATCAATTAATTTATTGAGTCATTACATATAAATTTGAGTTGTTGACTACTTAGAATCATGGTGTAGTGTGGTTGCCATGGGGGGTACGTAGACTTTTCAGACATGACCGTACAGATTGCTACTGATAAAACGTATAGTGCACAGTGAGGTTGGCTACCCAGGAAACTCATCTCACTGTTTAAGCTCTATGAGTCTTGGTACTAAGATAGAGTCTACTGACTGGCAAGGGGCGAGATGTTGAGTGTATTTAACTCTGGACACTTATTAGAGTTACATGATCTTGTCGCAGTCTAGCAGCAAGTAAGGCTGGATGGACGAAGTGTTATGATAGTGGAAATTGGTATAATCATGGGCCTGGCCCACCTAATCCCCAAGAATAAGTGGAGATAACTTGTCAACAGTCAGATCAATTTAAGAATGTTCAATGAGATATATTGACCTAGTATCAAATCAAACTAGGACCCTATGATGAACTCAAGAATCTGGACTTCATGGGCGATATCCTATGTGCAGAAATGTTTTTGGTAGTGAAAAGCAAGGTAGATTTGGCCAAGTACCATTGCTCAAACATCAGGCAATAGTCCTAAGCCAAATCTCATGATTGAAGATGGGACTAAGATGAAGAGAACAGGGACAGCGTGGCATTAGGAGTGGGAAGACTTGATAGATAATGAGCTAGAAATCATAGAATAGTAATAATTAATAGAACAAAGAATGAAGCCTGCTGCTCCACAGTTAGTGAACTTACGATATCAACAAGAGTACCGGTACTGTAGAATGTCTGGCTGTCTATTATGGTGAGAGAATACAAGACAGCATATGGGACGGATACTGGATAACCATCTAATGCAAGTGAGAAATTAAAGGATAAGCAGCTGTAGGGGTTACCACCATGGAAACAAGTAGCGGTAGGAGAAAAATAATGGCACATCAAGATGCATAGCCGATGATCACAACCTCCAGTGCTCCCTATGAGGGGAGTAGATATGTGACAACCATCAGGATGTTGGGAGGATGATAGGCGAAAAACAATATATGAGAAGAATGGAGACTAGTAGAAGGTGCACAGGAGGTGGTTCAGATATCGAGGTGTGCCGCTGACATGCAGGATATAGTTCAGACATCGAGGTATGCCTAAGACATGTAGGATACACAGGATATATTGGCCGCTACAGTATAGATCCTGATATACAGGATGCAGGAGACAGGAGAGTTAAGTGACCGGAGTCAGGACACTGGGCAGGTACATCAGACATAAAATGATTCTTTGCTGATGTGTAATCCTTCTGATACTGAAGACACTTCTACCTACTTTGCAACTGTTCAATCTTATCTGTAGTTAATTATATTAGTTGCCAGTACTTGGTGGATAAGGGTAGAGTCTATCTATCTCATCTACTTTATTGGTCTGCCTACTCTACTAGTTCTCTAACTTTTCAGATTCCTTAGTACCTCAAGAGTATTACCAACTAGTACTTGATAAGCTTCTAATATAGATAATTGAAATTGGGCTATCAGTTATCATAATCAAGTTGCTTATAATGGATTATTTGATCTTTGTTATTTTGTCAGTATTTGTAGGCTATGTGGTTATTTATTTCTTCTAGTTTTGATTTTAGATTTTTTTATCCTAATTTTCTTGCAAAATTCACCAGGTATCTAATGCGACCTTTTGAACCTCAGCTAGGTTTCAGTGTAGACCTAGGTGGTCAAGACAAATTGAATAATATATGTCTACCAATTTTACTGATACCTAGGTTCTACTATAAAGTGTTCATTATAGGGCCCATTTGTGACAAATGGAGTGCTAAGGGCAGGTTATTAACTCTATATTAAAAAGGGAATTGTAGAAAATAGACTATCATTAGACAAGTTATGAACTTTTAAAGTCAAAAGAGATTGATAAAACTTCAAAGAGCTCTAGCTCTTTCTGTTTTGGTTCGATTTGGATTATTTCAGTGAATAAGGTATTGGATCATATTTCTCATAAAAACTATTACAATGTTTAGTACAACTATTATGGTAATATTCTAAAATTAGGCAATATTTTTTATTTCTGAAGAGAAGAGAGAAAGAAAAAAATCAACAATAGTTATTAGATCTATTATCTCTTAGAGTAACAGAAAAAGTCAAATTCATAACCAGTAATACTAATACTATTTTAAAGTCATTCAAGAACTCTCATTCGTTGGCAAAGAATAGTTACTGTAATGCTGAGTCACTTTGATATTGAAAAGCCTAAACTCCTTATCTCAAAAAACTAGTTACTAACCAGTTTTAGACTTAGAATTACTAATCATAAATTTGACTACTTTCACCACTCTAAGAGATACTGTATTATTTTATATAGATTTATATTAATAATACAATAAGATATAGTAATAGGAAAATACATCAGCTAAAAGAAATCGTCCTTCAGAGAAAATGCATCTGCTTCCAGATGAAAAGCATTCCCCTCTGGAAGTGACTATTGCGCTTTTCAAGTTTGGT
Organism: Tuber brumale; assembly: GCA_014065205.1. NCBI lineage: Eukaryota > Fungi > Ascomycota > Pezizomycetes > Pezizales > Tuberaceae > Tuber > Tuber brumale. The sequence continues at coordinate 184,392 of JACCEG010000023.1, read as the reverse complement.
GCATTCCCATCTTCTGGGTATTCAACATTTTATTCTCTCACTTCTCATGTATTCCACTACCTCATTTCTATCTCTGCCATCCCACAATCTTGCTGCAGACCCATTTCGTCCCAATATGTTCTACTATTTGCCCTCATTGCTTTTTTCTTATCCCGCGTACTCAGATATATATATAGCAAATATCTTCCACGACAGCAGCTTTCCAATATTTTTCATCCCATGTGAACTCAATTCATCCATTTACACCTTCAATTTACCCTGTTTCTTGATAGCACTCTGGGGGCTTGTATGAGATCTGCCAATTTTCAGCTACCTCTATACAAACTCCCACTATCCTCTTTAGCCAAAGTTGTTATTTCAACAGCTATTTTTGATTCCCTCTACTAGTACTCTCCTGAATGGCTAAAGAAAGGCCTTCAGGTAAAGTGCACACCTACAGTCACCATGCAGGTAGCAGGCGATTTGCAGGTTTTCAGAATTTGAAGGGATGGATGGGAGATCTAGTACTATATGGGACAACTGACTGGATTCAGGGTGTGCCACAGCCCATTCTACGAAAAAAATAGTAGATCAGGCTATGGTGTACCCTAAATTTATTCAGTCACATCCTATCAGCGGATTGTCCTGCCATGATTTGACAACGCCCTCTTTCACACCTAATAAATCCTATGACTCTGTCTGGTATCATTCTAGTATGTCAGTTACCTTATATCTACTAGTAGAACTAGTATTACTCCTGCTATCTCAAACTTCCCACATCTCTTAGCTAATTGTTTTCACTTTCTACTACCTAATTACCTCTAGTCCTTTCATAAACCTATTTTTGTTTTTCTGTTTGTATATCAGATGTGCATCAATAATATCCTGACATTTGTGAATACAACTTCTATTGCATAAGTGTAAAAAATCAGTTAGAGCTTCCAGATTTTGGTAAGATGCAATTGTAGACATATTCACAAATGTTCGGACCTTATAAGTACTAGTACAAAATAATTCAATATATTTTATTAAACATATAGAGATCAATCCTGTGATTTACTATCTATTGTCTCTCCCTGACAGGAACCAGATGAGCCTGCCCAATTACTGTCCCTATATCAACTATCTATATACCTCTATAAGTGGGCCACTCGTGGACTCATATATGCTTGCTTACATTATGAAATCTCCCACTATTCATTGAATTGAACAATTGAACCAATGCGAGCTGCCTAATACCTTCATCTTTACTCCAAAAATCTCTTATCTTGAAAAGTGCTAACAATCGAGCTGCTAACCTCCCACGCAGATCTTCAAAACTGTCCACTAGGCCAACTTGGATCCATACAATATTATTTCTAAGACCGGTATTTAAGAAAGCTTTTCTGGCAGTACATCATACCCGGTGAATCTGAAATATGTCAGGCTTTTGAAAGCCCAGGACCGGAATCTCAAGCTGGGTAAAGTATTCTACCCAAAGCAATCCTAGTTTTGTGGAGTTGGCAGGTAGCTGCAGAGTTTGATCCATTATACTCTGCCTGATATAATGCAATATGTCCTCCACCATGTTAGAATAATAGATCATAAAGACCTTGCAAAGTTTGATAAGTGTGTTTGTATCTTTTCTGCAGCCTCTGAAAACATGTTACAGTATGCTGTATTTTGAGGAAGCCGGCAACTCTGTCATAGCATTTTTTATCCTAACCACATTGCTAGCCTCCAAAATTGCCTCCATTGTCTGTAACCTGATTGCCAAGGTATGCTGGTAGCCATATTGTGATAAGATCTGTCAGTATGTGGCTTCTCTTTTGCTTGACCTCTGGTACTATTCTTTGACCTATTCCTTATATACAAGCTCACAGATATCAGTTCAATACATCAAAATGGACCCAAAATATTGGACATGGGACATAAAGTGAGTTTGGTAGTGTATTTTTACAAAGTTGAAGTGGTTCTTCTGCTGCATTAAATCTGCCCACTGACTTATTCTTTAAGACTTCTTCTCAGTCACAAGTTGATACTTGTTAGCAGCAGAAATAGTAGGGACTTCTTTGGCCTACTGATCTTGCATCTGTTTCCTCTATTCTTGATGCTAATGATTTGCCTAGGCTCAGGTAGCCTTTGAGGTCTGGAACTTGAGAAATATGTCTTTTATCCTGTGAAATATCCAAAGATACCTTTCTATATAAGACAGTATCTCTTGCGTATAACTGCAATACTGAGCTATCAGACTAAAATCAATCAGTATGCCAATAAATTGCAAGGTGTGTCTGAATAAGAGTTGTTGAGAACTGTCAGGATTGTATAGTATAGACGCTAGTCCCGCCAAAATATATCAGCTAAGATTTTGCATTTCCTTTTCCTGCCATTGTGTGACTTCACAATAGGCTTTTTTTGGTACATCAAATCTGGTATATAGAGGCAGCACTTTCCAGGCATTGTCGAATTCTTACTGCCATTTATGCTTTTTCAGAAACCCTTCCACCCATTTTATTAAATGTTTAAATAGACTAAAGTAAATATTATATAAAAGGTTTGGCTTATGTAGGTCTGCAGGGTCTACCCGGTGGAGTTTGGAGAATATGTTATAGCTCATCTTTGCCCCAATCTGATGAAAATATTCTGTGATGCTAGCACTTCCTATCTCCTTTTACTACAATGCTGTTTTCATATATATGGTGTAGTTGCGGATCAGATATGTATGTACTAGGTCTCCACCAAGCTCCTGGTATAGAACCTCACACTTCAGGCATGACTTGTTACTTAATCTGTGTAAGGTTGCATGCTCAGCTTGATCTACAATCCAGACTGACAAAATGAGAAAGCAGAGACGCATTTTGCTATCAGAACAGTCTATTATTGTACCTTCTTAAACAACCTGCTATAGTAGTGCAAAGATGAGATCAAAGACACCATTCAGAACATCTGCATTTGTCTGCTGCTAGGCTCTCTCAGCATGGGCTGATTCACCTGTAAACTTTGGTGGCACAGGTATAAATGCAAAAAGCAAGATTGGCATCTTGATAGGGCTATTTTTGAGTAGCAAGAAGATGATACCAATTGTGATGTATACTAACTAGGCTTTCTTATTACCTGAGGAATTGATGAAGTGAGTCTGGTCTGACAATTTGATAATGTGTACTAAGGTTGGTCCAGCTGGCAGAGTTTCAGGCAAGGGAACATGATAGACTGTTAGCACTAGACACTAACTATTGTGACCTTTGCAGACTCATATCATACCTGAGTTTTCCACTACCAGTCTGCTGTATGTATCTTAGAATACAAGCAATCCCCACTTGAGTCATACTTTCAAATAGGTATATACACCATATCAGGTCTATATGCAACCTGGTGAATTAGGTAGTAGACACAGCCAATGATATTTTGATAATAGAAAGTTGTTGCACACTTCTTGTTCTCCATAGTGGCTTCCATCCAATCAAGATATTTATCAAATAGGTCTAGTACTTCAAGGTGTTTTCACAATGAAAACACAGATTGAAATGATCTGACTTCTTTCCCACCAAACCCTTTTGTGAAGTAATAATTGATTCGCAAATTGGCTACATTGCTCTGGACAAACCAACTAGCCAAATTGAAGTAGCTTTCGGACAAAAAAGGGCTCCATGAGTTATCTTTTTAGCCCTGGTTAAGCTCCACATATTCCATCATATCACTGATCACTCTACCAGAACCTAGGATAGTTTGCTGACTCGATGGTCTCCCCTGAACTTGGGACTGAAAATATTTCCCACATCTGAATCATGCTCTATATTAGTATTTGTGGAATTGCTCACTGAGCTGCAATCTACAATCTTTGGCATAGGATCAGACTCATAGTCAGAATCACTCTGATCATCCATAGGTTCACCCATGATACCAATATTATATTGCTTCAGGTTTTCGTCATGTTCAAAATTTGTCTGCCCAAGGAAAGGGAGTTCTGTGGTGGTGCGGAGAGATAATATGATGTCAGAATGCATTGTTTGAAAATGCTTTTCATATGCAGTAGCCTGTTGATAACGCCACTGACAATAAGGATACTTCATAGTATTTGAGATCCTGGTGCTCCTGTGTAGTATTTCAGTTACAGTTTTCAAGGTGTCTCTCAGAGTATGCATAAGTGGATGAAATCCAGACAAAGTACAGGTGAATAATACTATTCAAGTTGAAATTGAGATTTTTTCCAGACTTGAATCAAATAGTAGCTTTCAAACTTTTTTGGTAGAGTGACAGATGTGTCTCTTAATTCAAGTTGTCTGCATGACGGTCTTGGCCCTGCATGATAATTGTTAGATTTCAAGTGTACTAGTAGTCCTCAGCCTCTTGGGGTCCAGCTTGGCACAAGTCTTAGTATATGGAATAGGGTGAATTTGCAGCTTAAAGGTTGTATTTTGGGATTGGATATGAATGAAATCAATCATCTAATAGTATGGCTAGATTGAAGCCAGGCACTTTGTATAAGAGTTGTCTCCTTTGTTGCCCAGCTTCAATTCCACTGTGCAAGTATTTTCATGGTATTTAGTTCATTACATGTATGTCTTGGAGGATGGTATTCAGCAAATATGTAGCTTATTTTCATACTATCAATATTTATATAGTGTGGAAGTCATTTTCAAGATTAAAAGCATTTGTAAAAAGCCTATATAAGTCCAGGCTTACAGTGAATTTGTGGCTCAGGAGTTGTATTAAGGGATTAGATAGGAACAAAATCAACAATCAGCTCACACTGGCGTGTTGACATTGGAGACTTTATACGAGAATTTTTATCTTGGATATTCAGCTTCAACTTGGCCGCCGAGTATTTTCATAGTAGTTGGCATATTGTAGGTCCTAGCAGATAGTATAAAGCAAATTTATGGCTTAAAAGTTTATTTTACACTTATCTAATCCTCTCGTGCAGAATTCTATTTCCACAGTGTCAATGTTTCTATGGCCTACAAGCCATTTTTGAAACTAAAAGTATCCGCAAGAAGCCTATATAAGCCCTAGCTTGTGGCGAATTTCTGCCTTAAAACCTGCACTCAGAGAGCAAGTAGAAACAAAATTAATCTGTAACGAATATTTTCATGGTATTTGGCATATTGTGGACCTTGATAGAAGGTATATAGCAACTTTGCGGCTTAAAAGTTTATTTTGCGCTTACTTAATCCTCTTGTAGAAACCTCTATTGTCATAGTTTTAATGTTTATATAGTGTACAAGTCATTTTCAATACTAAAAGCACCCTCAAGAGGCTTATACAAATACTCGCTTTCTACCTTCTCTCTATTCCCTCTCCTGACTATTCTGACTATACAATCATACCTTTTATCAAACTCCCCATACTTGTCGACTTTTTTTTATTCCAAAACTATCTGCAGGGGCCTGCACGCCTTCTGACTTGCAATCAATATTAGTGGTATAATATTTACTCGACTCTGTCTATTATCTAAATATGCCACTTATATAAGTTCGATAGCTAATAATTGCCTGGAGTCATTCCTTATCTGCCCAGTGCAGAGTTCCCTGAACTACCACATTCATCCAATGCACTAGTCCAATTCCTGTCCTTGGTATATTACCTCCCTTAATGATTGTCTTTTGCAATCTGATTTTGTTCACTTTAAAGCTAATTCTATCTTAGAACGAACAAACCTTATCTCAAAAAAATCAACACCTCCTTCCCCCGACCCTCTCAACCCTCCTTCCTCTAACCATCTCAATGCTCTCAGCTCTCCAAGCTGCCACACGAGCAATACCTACCCCATTCGTGTCATTGATATATTTCCTAAATAATTCCATTCCATTCTTCCTAGACTTGACCTTTTATATCTGGTTTTATTCACTTCGAAGCTAATTCAATCTTTTAGTGGACAAACCTTATCTTAAAAAAATTCAACTCTTTTCACTCTGATCCTCTCAACCCTTCCAGCTCTCCAAGCCACTACACCTGCAGTGCCAGTCCTGTTTCCATCCTTGGTATACCACCTAAGTAATTCTGTTCCTTCCCTCCATGATTGTATTTTCTATTTGGTTTTATTTACTTCAAAGCTAATTCAATCTTTTAGTGGAAAAACCCTGTTTCAAAAAATAATTAAACTTTCTCTCTCCCAACCTTCGCAATCCTCCCAGCTCCACAAGCTATCGTACTAGTAGCGCCCACTCTATTCCCATCCTTGGTATATTCCCCAATGTATTCCGTTCCACTCCCCCTATTAATTATCCTTTGTATCTGTTTTTATTCACTTTAAAGCTAATTCAATCTCTCAGTAGAAAAATCATGTCTCACAACAAAATTCAATCCCCACTCCAACCCTTATCCTCCTGACTCTCCAAGGCACCCCACCTGCAGTCGCAATACCGTGATCAAAAGTTGGACTCGCTTGTCTAAGGACCCAGAGTCACGAATATGATAGTAACATTCACTGGTACAAACATATCCGCCGCTTCTTAAATCCATGCACTTTTAGGCTAGAGTATTGTACTTGGCAGAATGCCATTAAATGCTGCATAGAGTATGAAGGAATCTAGCGCTTCTGGCAATCAAGTGCAGCTCAATGGACAAGGCTCCAGGCATACGCCCTTACTGTAGAGCCAATTGCCAGCAATAGTAGGATGTAATACTAGGAGATGGACACACTAAAAGGCAGACATTTTACAGAATATCTAGATTACTTGCTCAAGGATGTGGCAAAAGAAAATTCGCAAATAGTGAGAGTGATGATGCAGGCCCTTCCTCCTGCCACTCCTACTCTTACTACTGTCCCTACAGGTAATGATTGTAAGTTCTCTAAAAGTTTCCACAGTTAGCTTATATACTATGCACTAATATGAATGTTACAAGGTTTACCTAGTCTGCGATCCATCCACTTCTTGGTTGATATGCTTCAGAGATTCGGACCTGTAAAGTAGTGGCTCCTGGACTTGACAGCATCTAGTGGAAGACCCTCAGAGTAGTCTATTGCCTTGAACTGAGTAAACTGACCTTGGAGTACTTGCATAGGGAAATCGACCAGGCTATACCGTGTGGCATCAGATATCACCATCTCATTGGCACAATCAGATATGGCATACTATTGCTTCCAGACAATCCTCAAGAGCCACAGCAGATCTCCAAAATGGTTGTAATCTAAGAAAGTTGGCATGTTTGTATCTGGTGGTCATTGAGTCTACCAAACAAACTAATAGACCTTCTCTCTCATTGTCATCGTGACACCGATGATGAAGATAGAACCCCTACCCCAGTTGGCCAGAGACACCACTCTCAGAGTAACAAGGATGACAATGATGAGCCTACAGTTGAGGAAGAAGAGGAGGAGGAGGAGGAGGAGAAAGATGGGGAGATAGAGGAAGACAAGGAAGACATGGAGTAGAAGGAGGAAATAGAGATAACCATAGTGGGCAGGAATGATCTGGGGCCACCAAGTCATAGTGGTTGAAGCTGGAGTGTACAGTACAAAGGATAGGATATGTGATATTGGGCCAAGGCCTATTGAGGCTTCTTTCTTCGCCAGATTTTGACTGTTTATTTTGCTTTTAGAGTTTTGTAGATTGTTTTTTTCTGGGTATTTTTTGTTTAGAATAACCCTCTTGGTAGCTTTTTCTGTCTAAACTTTTTATATTTTGCCTTATTTGTTTAGCCTTAACTGTATACTATACCCTTTGAGATTGGTATGTCAAAATCTTGTCACAACCCTTAACCTTATTTGTTACAGTCCACCTGGTAGTCTTATACGAACTAGATTAATATATTCACTTTAATTTACTCCTCCCCTTACTACACAACCACCCACGAGATGGTAGATGATCTGGGTCTATTCCTTCAAATTTTGTAATAGTGACTGTGATAGTAGGCAGGTCCGCTTTAGATTCGAAATATATGTAGACAATTGATCCAAAATCAAGTGACAGCTTATGCACATATGCTCCCTTTTAAGAAGGCATCCAAACCTCTTCTATCTGCTAGATACAAACTCCCATAATACTTGCTTAGATATTAACATATATACGTTCCTCAATACTTAGACTATCTATATTTCCTAATACTACTCAATAAAATTGCCCCCCTACTTACCCTCCTGCAATACTGTAATAGCCACAACCCAATGCTTACAGACTGTATCCACCCCACTAGTATAGACAAAAGCTGGCAGAGGTCTGCAGCGGATGTGTCCAGAAATTGAGATTCAAGAAGACTTTGGCTGTAATACCTACTACTTTGCCTTCTCTTACTTTCGGTCAGTCCACAAGTCAGACAAGCTCAACAATATGACTAGAAGTACCACAACCTAATCATTAGCATGACAGTGATCAGGGTCTGGAGGTAGCAGATGATAGTATAGACTCATGTAATGGGGAATATGAAGATAATGGTAGTCAGAGTGGAGAGAGTAAGGAGGCAGATTTGATAGAACTAGATAAGTGTAATGACAACCTAACAGTAGACATAACAGTAGACATTGGAGTACAGTGACCGATAACTGGATAAGTGTTTGAATCTCAAAGATCAATAATGACAGTGACAGTTACCCCAACTCAGAGATTGAAGACGATTCATTTACTCAGACAGAAAAGACCAGGACAAGTACAAATTAGCCAAAATTATTTGACATCCATGCCACTCTCCAGATTAACTTCCGGTCTGAATCTGCCTTTGATACCAACCACAACAGCAGGTTATTCATGTCTGGCAACTCTGGAATGTAGCCACACTACTCCAGCAGTAACTAGCAGCCAACAAAATACTGGTGAAGGGATTGAGCTTACCATTTAGATCAAATCTAGAGAGTTAATTTTGCATAGGATATTGTTCACAGATTCATTTCCAGATACAATTACCCTGACCAAAATGGTGCGCACATGTTGGAACAATGTCCAGTACGAATTAGAGTTTTCTGACTTTAGAGATGCTTCACCAGGCTCTAATGATTAGGTAAACCTCTATTAATTGGTTTTCTACATTTCATTTTTCATGACTAAATATAATGATGGCTGGCCATTTTGCAGATCTAGGCAAAGCACAGTACATGTATATTCCAGTATATACATTGTGCAAGAAACACTATAACAGAAATCCATAAGCTCGATATGGAAGATGCAATAGCCTGCGCTCAAAGAGTAGCATACTTACTGGCGAAATACTAGTTAGATTACCTGCCTAATGGGTATGAGGTATACTCATTGCTATTCCTTGAGATTATTCTAGACTGCAGAAAGACTAAATCTGTCTAATAATACCGGCAGGGACTTTCTCTTAAATTCCTAGCCCTACAAATTCCAGGTATTATTTACACACAATTTTATTCAGGCAAAAGAAGAAGATGTATATTAAATGATGGATTCCTAAGAAAGATCAATGACTCTTTTCTGTATTTGATTATGGCCATATTGTGTCATACTCTGCGGGGCTGGCTGACTGGAATCTTGGTTGATAATGTGAATTTTACACATTCCAGTTCACAAGGTAATGATAAATATCTGTACAAGAAAGATGATAATCAAGCTAACAGAAAGACAGGACTGCTAAAGCATTAGCTAGGAACATGGACCAATATACCAAGACTTTTTCAAACTCAAATCGTGCAGTGGATAACCAGCTGATTGAAAGATAAAATTGGGAAAGATTATAGAACATGTGTTAAGAGAACCGATAGATACTCAGATAATCTCCACGCATTCCACAGAGAGTTTGGAATTTATTCAGAGTATCTTAGATCACAACCTATTAGTATTGGCCATACACATACTCCCTGAAGAAGATGTAGTCAGCAAGAGCCACAATGGACAGAAGAGCAGGATCCACAGGCAGACTCAATTGACCCAGATTTGGTCAGTACATGCAGAGATCCCCTGGAGCATCTAGATGAAAGTATATCTGAGAATGAAGAGGAAAATGAATTCTTTAGTATATGATTATATATCTGTAAGAGAAAATAATATAGCAGATTATTATGTGGGTCAAAACTACCACAGAGAAAGTAAGCTATTATGAGAGTAGTTAGACATGATCTGGCTGGGGTCACAGAGTATTGAAGATATTGAGATAGGGAAATGTACATAATAGAGGATTGTGAAAAGAGTTGGACAAAACATGAAGTCATGAGAGACTCCATAGACACGTTTAGTGGATTTAAAGAAATACAAAGTGAGGCCGAAAGGTACATGAAGATCAGAGAAAGTATGGAAAGCATCTAGAGGCACGTGGACTAAGATAGGGAGTACAGAGCAAATACAGACAGCATATGGACAGAAATAAGCTACTCTGTATACACGGCTAGCAGGTATGGAGAAATATAGAGTAGTATTGGATAAGAGGGATAACAGGAGAAAGAACTATGGCAAGATCAGAGGGAAAATACGAAATGTCAGGACAAGAACATAAACCAGCTGGTGGGATACAGACAAGGCATGAGTAGAACAAGTAATCAAGGATAAAGGGGGAGCTGAGGTGGAAAGATATTGACAAGGCTCTAGAACAAATGATCGGTAGGGGGAACATGTCAGTAGAGGGAAACAAGTGTTTGCAGGTGTCTATAGTAGGTAAGTCAGGGTCCAGTCATGGGGAGAATAGTTGTCAAAGAAGAGTCCATTAGAGTGCATCTGGTACGTCTGAATACAGAAAGTACATATCGGGATATACTGTGTCTGAGCACACTCATCTAAAATGCGAGTTTAAATTTAGATCTTCTGGATATCAGACACACAGGAAGTATATGATGCAAAAGAAATCTTTTGCTGATAGTAGTGACTCATTAACCAGAATATAAGTGGATGAGTTTGAGCTTAATAAGTTAATCTTAAAAATTATTGTATAACTAGTAGTGTCACGTTTGTGGCAGATAGTGGAAGGAGACGTTTGTGGCAGGTAGTGGAAGGAGATATTTCACCATGACGAAGATATTCATCATGAGGTATTAGTTTGATTTACTTTCACGCACATGACCTATTAAAAGGTCATGGGGGCAGCACACGAGGCCAAGGGGGCTGCGCAGTTTGATTTACTTTCACGCACATGACCTNTTTCACGCACATGACCTATTAAGAGGTCATGGGGGCAGCGCACGAGGCCAAGGGGGCTGCGCAGTTTGGTTTACTTTCACGCACATGATCTGTTTAGAGATCATGTGGTTTACGCACATGACCAATGATGCGGTCATATGATGTTTTTCATGAGTCACGATTATGACTCATAGTTGTTTTGATTTATAAGCGGGTTGAGTGAAGGACTATAAAAGGAGGCTGGTAGAGCCTGGTAGTTAGTTCTTCACGCAACCACCTATTATACTTTCTTACCTATACTATTAAGAATAGATTCTATTCTACCACTTCAAGAGTTCTACCATGATACGACTTGATTATTAGCGTTCAAGAAAGGAACGTAGACAACAGTCTAAAAATAATAATCAAGGTCTTGGTAAGGAGAAAGACGAAGTAACGGAGCACTAAAGAAGAGAAGTATCGCACTATTGCAAACAGACTAACAGAGAATCTGTTGCCTGTCATAGGGTACATATTGATATCAGGAGATAGGTAGGATACCTAACAAGTAGGTGGAAAGTCTTAGCACTCTTGCCTCATAAAGAATAGCATACAGGTGAAAGACAACTAAGAAATAAAGAATACAGAAAAGCTAAAGTTTTAAAAAATAGAGGAAATAAAGTACAAAAACAAGCAATTCTGTTATAACTTGGTATAACCACTATGCACTTATAGAATCTCTCCAATTCAAACAAGAATTGAGTTTATCAATTTATCAATTATTCTTTATAGAATCCTATTCCACTTCTCCTAGAATATAGTTTCAGAAGACTAGATGTAGATCCACTTCTCACACAAAAACTGTGACAATTTTATGAGTAAAAGCAACTATAATTCTTGCAATATATTTTAGAATTATAGGTTAAGAGTGACAAATTATTATTTTAAGATATTAAAAATAGAGTTTTTGGGAAATAGATTAAGATATGTTAAAAGTAATTAAAATGAAATAAGTAATTTTAGGTACAGGAAGGCTACAGTAATATAGATTATAGAATACAAGCAAGCCTTTAAGAAATATGAAGTTGAAACTCATGAATCTGTCAGTATGAAGAATAACAAGTAAATATATATTTCTTGAAATCCTTTAACCCATATACAACATGATTGCTATATGCCTCTATCATTCATAGTATTCACTGATAATATTTAAATATTAGCTTATTTGAAACATGTTCAACTACTTCAGAAACTACTTGAACTAATCCTGAGATTGTATAGTTACAATATGCTCTAGCATATATCTTTGCTTTACTCTAAAAATACTCAATAAAATTGAGTTAGTAATAGTAAACTAGATAAAATATAACTAAATATCCTGCAGCTTCTATCATTTCTCGTTATTTACATTTCTGTACTAGAATGTTACGTTCTCTAACAGGTATCAGTTCTCAGCAAACGGGTAGATAATACATCTCTTGTTCTCTCTCAACGATAGTTCTTAGACCTATACCTATGATAATGTAGGAGAGACTCTCTTGTCTCTGATCCTTATCGCCTATCATACTCTTTCTTCAACTCGACTCTCATAGTAAAGTCCTCGTTCTCAAAGGTAGGTATTCGTGAAGAGCGTAAAGGTTTTATGTTCATAAAAGCATAAAGTAATAAGTAAGGAAATAACTTAGAACGAATTGTGAAGAGCCTATCTACTCGGCCTCTTTTTTTTTTTTTTTTTTTTTTTTTTTTTTTTTTTTTTTTTTTTTTTTTTTATTTTGTACTTTTTTTGAACTTGCATGCAGCGCTAGCTATGGCATAAAGAAAAACCTTAATCTCAAAAACTCGCAAACACAAAAGAAACACTCGCACCAATCTGTAAAATCCTCCTGTCTGTATCCGATAGCCGACACGAAATCCCATGGAACTAAAGCAAGAAAATACAAAACCTCATGATGGAAGACAAAACCAACCGGCTGCCAGAAACCAGCGCCGGGCGGAAGCAAAAAAGGGGGGGCGAAGGCCCCTGTTCAGGTCGCAAAACCATAAATTGGGAGAGCCAGATCAACGGAAATGGGAGCCAGCGGAGGGTCCCAGCACGCAGGCGGCATGCCAGGGGGAAAGCCTGTGGCGGTCACATTCAAGTACCTCGCCAGGGAGTGGAGGGCCTCTTTGCTGGTCCATAGGGGGCTGTCTCTGCCAACGTCCGTGAGCCCGCGGAGGTGGTGCTCAAGAGGCTCCTTGCGAGACTCACAGTATAGGATAGCATGAGCGAAGTCCTCCTCGTCTTCCTCACAGAAAGGGCAGAGGGGGGAGGGGTCGTCAGTGAACCAGGAGGGGTGGGCAGCGAGGTAGCTCTTGCCCGAGCACATTTGACGGATCCTGCCCGCTATAAACCTCCCCAGGCCTATGAAAGGGTGGGGTCTGAGGGACCCGGCATAGGGGTAGTAGGGCCGGGGGGGAAACTGAGTGGACCAGTCCCGAAGGAGAGCGTTTCGCAGCCGTAGCTTGACTGACTGGTAAGCCGGGGTACCCGCCACTACAGGGAGCTGGTCGGGAGGGAGGAGGGTGGGGGAGGCCACTGGAACTGGGCCAGCGGGGTCGATGAACTTGATGGTCCTGTGGGCAATTGGGTCCAACAGAAGATGCTTCCGTATGGAGGGATAGGGTTGAGATGTTTTCCAGAGGAGCGGGGCATAGACGGATGTCAAACCCCTAGTGTATCGGCAGTGGTCCTCTGAAGCCCGGAAGGGGGAGGAGGTAGGGAAGGACAGGTGGAGCCTGGCCGTGGCCGGGTTGGTTTCAGGGGGGAGGCAGACGAGCCGAATAGCTGCTAGCCTTTGACGGTGAAGAACCAGAAGCGGGAGGGGGGGCAGGGCCGACTCACATGCCAGGATGCCAACTGGGGTAGACGAGAAGCAGTTCGTCACCCATCTCTGGACGGCCCTCCAAAAGACGGACATCCTGTCCAGGAGGGTGAGGCTTGGTGAGAAGAGGTCCGCCCCGTAGAGGAGGATGGGGGAGATAAGGGAAGATGCCAGCCTGTGGCAGAGAGAGGGGGAGAGGGCCTTACTGGGCCTGGAAAGCCATTTGATCGTCACGAAGGCTCCTTGGGCCAAACCGAGCCTCGCCTATCTACTCGGCCCTAGTGACTTTCTTATATAGTTGCCCTTCACGCCCTTGTGACTCACTCCTTAAATCACATGCCATATATGACTCACAACTATGAGTCATACCAAAATATCATAAACTCATCATATGACCAAAATGATCACATACGTAAAACCCATGACCTCTAAATGAGATCATATGTGAAACATAACATATTATCATAAACCAATCATATGACTGAAGTGGTCCTATGTACGAAACCCATGACCTCTAATGAGGTTATGTGCGAAACATAATATACCTATGACTCATAACTATGAGTCATGTGAAAACCTCTTCCTTGCTAAGCCATATTCGTGACATAGAAAGTCTGATTGAGAAGACAAAAGAGCTTGAGTATAACAGGAAGTATTACTTGCATATTTGCAGGTAGAATTGGGCTTAGTAGTTCTAGGGCCATCACTAGGAATTGAACATTGTACAAGAAACTTATGATATCCTATTGACCAAAGTCTTCTCTCTTGTAACACTATTCATATCTTCTTCAACTGGCCATCAGTTAATGTTATTAACTGTCTTTAATTCTTATAAGATATGCCTACTAAAACAAACTATCTATCTCATATTAGTAGTATATTCTTTCTCTCTGAAGTGAGATTTACATTCCTAGTTTACAGTATATCAGTCATATATCTCTGAAAATACTTTGCATTATTGAAAGTAAACAAAGCTTGATACTCAGGAAAAGCTTTTTCAAAGGCTAGAATAGTATTACTAGTCAGCTACTCTATCATTAATTTATTAGTCTACTATATATTACTACCATACTTGAGGATTTCATAGACTTTATCATTATCCAACTATCTAATTGTTGTCAAGTAGTCTGAACTATACAGTCCTTGTCTTGTTCACTTTTTTCTTAAATGACTCTTATTCTCATGAATCTAAATCTGCCTTTTCTCATTATTTGAATTAAATGTTGACTTATCATGTGTGATGAATACAAGTGGCTTCTCTCTATCATACAAGTCTTTTATGATAGGCTGTAGATTGTCATTCTACTCTATCATTCTTGACTTGAATGTACCCATACCAAAAAGAATGACATTTTGATGATATTCATGCATGTCAGAACACTCATGGCTATCTTTATAGGCGACATTACAAACATCCTTTCAGTTCCAGGCTCACTTAGTAAGCCTGGTCCAAATAGAGCAACTAGTCAGGGCCTTCTTGATTCATCTCTGAATACTGCCAGGTGTATATAGCTAGGCTTTCTCTTGTTTTTGAGTATTAGCTCCTGGGTATTTATCTTGCAAATAATTGATTATTTCCACTGTAAGTCATATCAAATCTATAGTTGAAAAAGAACTTTATTAGCCAATTGTCAAAACAATATGTTTATTATTGAAATGGGAGAATAAATACATTAAAAATCAAAATAGATATACCTTTACCAGCCTGACTCATGTATTCCTTCATAACTAATATTGTATGCCCTTATCAATTATTCAACTAGTTACCTTGAAGTGCTTTCCTTGCTATGAGACTGAGATTTTGCTATGGTATATGTAGTCAACCTTTGTCATGGACATGGCTTAGCGAGGAAGAGGTTTTCACATGACTCATAGTTATGAGTCATAGGTATGTTATATTTCGTACATGACCTCAATAGAAGTTATAGGTTTCGCACATATGACCACTTTGGTCATATGATATGGTTATGATGATATATTACGTTTCGCACATAACCTCAATTGAAGGTCATGGATTTTGCGCATGTGACCAATTGGTCATATGACTAGTTTATAATGTTTTGATATAACTCACAGTTGTGAGTCATATGTAGCGCGTGACTTGAGGGGTGAGTCACAAGGGCGTGAAGGGCGACTATATAAGGAGGTCATTAGAACCGAGTAGATAGGCCATCCTCCGTCTCCTCTACACACCCGGCGATTGAAATCAACCCTCAACGCTAGGTATTCACGAACCATCCACCCCCCC
>JACCEG010000023.1:124723-144662 GCA_014065205.1 Tuber brumale | reverse complement strand
TGACTCATGAAAAACATCATATGACCGCATCATTGGTCATGTGCGTAAACCACATGATCTCTAAACAGATCATGTGTGTGAAAGTAAAACCAACTGCGCAGCCCCCTTGGCCTCGTGCGCTGCTCCCATGACCTCGTAATAGGTCATGTGCGTGAAAGTAACATATAATAAATGAAACCCTATGACTCCTACCCATGAGTCATAGTGCGAAACCAATCTTCCACTTCTTGCCACAAACATCTCCTTCCACTATCTGCCACAGAACTGTGACACCATACTGTATAAGCAGTAATTTTCAACCTTTGATACTCATCACAATAGGTTGTAGCTGATAGAGTAGACTGATTCCTAGTCAGCAATGTATTTATACTTTTATGATAACTACTTCATGTGCTTAGTTTAGTTGATTTACTTTTTTCTAACTTATTTAAACTTCTTATCATAAAGGCCTTAAGATACGGTTGTTTTTTATTTGTATAATATTGTTGGCACCACTTCTTACTACTAAATAGTATACATTTTTCAGGTCCGGATATTCTAACTCTAGCATATAGTTGCTAATAATACTGTCTTAGATACTAATAAGATAAGTACTTTTTTGGCTCATTGGACTGAGGATCTTTTTCTTTATGAGCAAGCCTAATTTGAATCTTGGCTTGAAACTTTCACTCTCTGTACCTTTAGGCTTATTTAGTACTAGTAAGAGGAGCTAGCTTAGCTATAGTGCTGGGAATATCAAATTTCATTTGATAGTATTGTACTCATTCTCTATTAGCAGCTAATCACCATCTATATCTGTATTCTGTTTAACTCTAACTTTTTTTCTAAGTTAGCCTTTTCCTTGCTTCCTCTAAATATTTAAATTTATTACCTTTATTTTGTTAACTTTTCTAATCAATTGTCTTTGTTTTATTTGATTCTATAGTTTTTTCTACACTTTGTATTGTATTTTGTATAATAATTTAAGAGAGTTATGAGAATAATTCTGCTTAACACTCTTATTAAATAAAGCCTTTGTACTTCTATATAGGGTAGTAAGAGATTTTTATTTATTTATTTGTCATTCTTATATTCTACAATCCTTGGCAATGATAAAAACATAGATTAAGCTAAGGCATATTCCAAGCATTACAATTGCAGTTACCTATACAATTATCACAACTTTTGTATGCAAAGTAGGCCTATATCTAGTCTTCCAGAACTACACATACATAAGCTCTTCTTCAGTATAAGGACAAGAGTATTACTGTTAAAATCATGTCCTAAGTTATTGCTTAAAAGCATATCAGGCATCTTTTATAGGGTTTATGTCAAAAGAAGAGGCAGGTCAGAAAAGGATTTGTATACTACTTGTATTAAGAAATTGCTATACTTTTCTTGCCTGATAGGATCTAATACCATCTTGTATAAAGTAGAGCTCTTAGAATTGACCTGTAAGCTGCTTCCAGTATGAAATAAAATGTGATTTGAGAACCTCATCTCTAGACTGTATTGTATTTAAACCTCTATGATTATTTTTTCTTTTATACTCTTCTGATCTCTTATAATATAGAAATGTAAGTGGGATATTGCTTCCATATATGTAAGCAGCCTAGAAGCTTATACTTAATTATTCAGAGTGAAATGTTGATACTAGGTATCATGACTTGAGGTATATTTCTCATCAGCATTAGACTCATAGTAGTTTCAATCTCAAGCCTAGCTCTATTCAAACCTTATCACATCAGATAATTTCTCTCCAGCCATTTTCCATCTAATATTTCTTTTTCAAATACTACTTCTTTCTCTTCTTATCTTCCTTTTTAGTCAGAACTTCATTTTTTATCTAAAAAACCCTAAACTTTAACTTTTTTAATACTCTCTTAACTGCATTTGCTCTGGAGCCTAAGGTGACCTCTGGTGCAAGATTCTGAACTGTAGCAGTAAGATCTTTAAAATGGCTCTTCTTAAACACCAAAGCTCATAGGTATAGTTCTTAGACAAAATTTATCATTGGTGGGTTCAAGTACCCTCAAACCACACCAAAGTCGTCAAAATTTGGGATTATAAAAACCATGAATTGCAGTCCTATCTCTTAATCAATTGAAATAAAAAATTTAGTAATAGATAGCTGAAGACCTAAGAGTTTTGAAATTGGCACTCCTATAACAAAGATGTTTTTGCTATAGGCAGCTCTCAGCATTTGTAACAACTTATTCCAAAACCTGACTTGCTAAATACTTAGAATTTGTATATATGTACTCTCATAATATTATAAAAAAATTCTTGCTCCCAAAATCACCAATTCCACATCATAACAGTTCAAGTAATATTGTATCAACTGCTTCAAAATTTAAATCTTATAATTACAATACCTAAAATTACTATTTCACTAAGAATTGAACTACTTCTACTATAGGTAGTTGAATTATGACTCTGTAAAAAACAGTATTTTTGGTATAAAAGTGGCCATCAATGATGACTTTTGTCACCAAACTTCATCTAATTTCTGAAAATGTCTAGATTTTGAGACATTATTATAGGTATCATACCTGAGAAAATGAGGGCCAATATTTGGAATTATACCTTTTCTTCTTCTCCAGTCTTATGAACAATTTTCTCTGAAGACTTCAGCTCTAACTATAAAGAAATTTTATAGAACTATTTGTCTAAATTGAGGTATTTTTTTAGCAAATAGGTTATTGGCATATTAAGTTATAGTATAAAAAATTCTTGTATTTTATCACAATGTCATTATCATAAAAACTCTGCTATGAGTGCCAAGACTTTCTACCTACTAGTTGTATATTAGTATAATTAATTAAATAATATTATTATAATATAACAGTTTGAGAGCCTACTTCTCATACAATAATTTCCTTGACTATCAATATCATAACTGAAACATAGTTGAAGAGATGAAGAAAAACATATATAATCCCAATAAAAGTATAATATTATATTAGGACTTTTTTATTCTTCAGAGGATATAGTAGAAAATAGAAATAAGGATAAAGAATCACAATATTATATGTAGTCAAAAGTTATAAAGCTAAATATTTACTAGAAGTTAATTATATAAAGTAAAAATATTTTCTACCTTGCAAGATCTTATAATTTCCTACCTTAATATATAAAATTAAACCTAGGTTATATGTATTACAAACCTGCTATAGTAATTTTTTAAAACTAATTCTATTATTTTTCATATTATCATCAGCTTAATATTAGTTCTTACTTACTTTAACCTTTTTCTAAGCAGTATATCTGTCCTTGTTCACCTAAGCTTATATAATTGTAAATCTATTATTTAAATATATTTCTATTAGATTCTACATATGAGTACCTACTATTAAACTATTTTTTTTTACATAGTAAACTTTATAGACATGTAGAGTGTATATTCATAAGCTTAAAAAATATTTATAAGCCATTTATACTATGGATTGCATCTTCTAAATCATAAAAAAGTTAAAAATACCAAAATGCTTTTTTTGCACTAAAATTATCTTGAACCTTTTAAGTATCTGTAGTATCAAATACAGTCTTAATTGAACAACTATGATATCATGCTTAATTAGTAAAATAAAAAAGTATTGTAATACAATAGTTAAGTTTAGTAAAGCTAGTTATTATTCTAAATTATTTAGTTTTTTAACAATAGTTTGTTTTAAGTTTAGAGTAAAGTTCTTATTGTACTCTTTAGTAGTTGAAATAGAAGTTTAGTTTATTGTATACTATGAAAATGCTTATTAGAATAGCTTTTTGCACTAATTTCTCCTTAGGTGAATAGTTTTTCTTTATATAGAAAACTCTATTGTAGTATAATTCATCTTTATTGTATAATACAAGTTTGTTTCAAGATAGGACTTTTCTTATCTTAAGTACCTCTAATAATAAATATACAAAGTACTATTATATTTTCTGTTCTATATAAGTAGAAGATTTTAGAGTGTTCTTCTTTATAAAAAGAATGATAGTTATGATACTATAAATAAAATAATACTAATATCTGAGAATAAATAATAAAAGTAATTAATTAAAGAAAAGAAATTTCATTGTAGAAAAAGTGTATAGCAGGAAGGATGAAGTCCATAGTTTTATGAAATATGATAAACTTGAAGTAAGTAGTATAATACTAGGCTAATAGTCAGAAGCTTAAAAGTGAAAATAAAGTGTTGGTTAAGGAAAAGAAAGTAGAAGTAGTATATTAGCCAATTAACTATCAGGAGAGAAGAACGAATGTATAAGCTAAGTTATCGGATTTTTTTTTTTTTTTATTTCATTTTTATTTAGTATTAAGGAATAAGGTCACATCAGCGTAAACTATGTAGACCTAAACCTCCTCCCCTGCCCCAGCTCAGAAAGGCTGAAGAAAAACCGTCAAACTAAAAAGCAAATCAGTGTAAAAAACTCCCCCAAACCACAACCACTACTGTGTACACGAACCCAACACCTCCACAGACGCGTGACATAAGAGAAATACCAAAACCCCAACAGTGAACCAACCAAAACAATAGAAAGAAACCCCAAACTAGTAGAAACCCATAAACCGAATCCTAGGGAATACCAAATAGCCTAAGCTATCCAGATATACTAGGGTCACTATCAAAGAACTGGTCCTGAGTACTGAAGCAGGTAGATTTACCCTACGCCTGATGGGCATGGCAACAGGCGCAAGGGAAACAAAAGCAGGAGAAAACTGACCGAAGCGGGAGGAAGGTATATGGCAGGGCCCAAGAACCCCTAGAGGTCCGCCAGAAAAAACAGGCCTGGTGGGGAGGCCAGCAGACGAGGTACCAACCAGGAAGAAGTAGTAGTAGGATACCAGCTGGAGGGGGTGGTACTGGTCCGAGACCAGCAGGAAGTGTAGTAGGCAGTAAGATACTAGCTAAGGTAGGGGGTAGCAGTAGGGTGCCAGCCTGTGGTAGCAGTAGGGTGCTAGCCGATTGCAGCCGAGAAAGTGTAGAAGAGGGGCAGACCCAAGTGTCAAAACAACTGTCAGAATCGTGTTCTTGTCTTACTAGGCGGCCTCCAAGGAAACTCCAAAATAAACCAACTGCTGTATTACCGCATCTCTCATGTAGTCCCTTGTTCTCTGAGAGATAGCATCACTAAGTGGGTAGGATACTACCAGCTGAAGGAGTAGGGTGGAGAGGAGGAGAATGGCGTAATCGACTGGAGCCTGTTGAGGAGAACTGATACAACTCCCCAGTTTCTTAAGGGGAGGGATACAGGAGTCCATCGTAAACACGTACCGCAAACCGTAGTCCCAGCCATCTGTTGTAATGAAAAGAGGGAAATCCAACCATGCTGATGCTAAGCGAGGCCTAGTAAAAGCAGGGAAAGTGAGGTACCCAGCATCATGAGATGCTGGAAGAAGAGGATGGGGTATCACCAGAGGGTAAACCTCAAAGGGAGAGGGCAGTAGAGATGGACCCGAAGTTCAAAAGGATGGATAGTGATAGCCTACACCCTCCCCTCGGGAGGGTGCAGACCAAAAAGTGGTGATAGTTTGGTGTGGTGTTGAGTTTATCCTAATTAGGAAATAAATTTCAATCACTGGAGGTGTAGCGGAGATGGAGGATGAGCTAAGTTATCGGATAGCTATTAGAATTATATTAGTATTTCCATAAGGCAGTTTCTTAAAGAGATGAGAAAATAGAGAAATAACTAAAGTATGCTGAATTGCATTCCTGTCTTGTAAACTGTATTTGAAGCTGTACATTATAAGAGAACAAGAGTTTACCAACTGTGCAAATGATAAGTAAGCCTAAGTGAAAGTAGAGTGAGAGTAGAGAGAACAATATTATAAATAACAAAGTCCAATCCCACACGGTGAGAGGGGATCGATAGGGTACACCTCATCAGGAAGGAAGGAATAGAAGAAGAATTCAGCATCCCGAGACTGAGGCCAAAAAGTTTATACTAGTATGGGAAATGAAAGGGTTGAAAATTTCTCATTATGTTGAGATTTCAATCACCAGACTCTCAGAGGCGTAAAGGAGAGGGAGGATGGCAAATATATTATTTATGAAATGATCATTAATTATACTGATAGTTGAATTAAAATACTTCCTTGAGGCCGCAATAATGACAGGTACGAGTAGTTTCACCCCCCCCCCCCCTCCAAAATATGTGCTACAGCCGAGAGTGGGACCATCCCAAAGCGGCCATTAGAGCAGAATGTGAATTACAAACATCAAGTTCACAAGCAAGCATACCGGGCTTCTTGTTACAATTTTTAGTATCATAGCATTTCAATGCTCTCACATTCACGTATCGTTCGCGCTAATCCCCTCACACCTAATTGCCAAATCATGCCACAATCATCTCTTGTTGTGGGGGACAACAACACCAAAATAGATCCTCTCATAATCGTGGGGCCATCTTGGAGGATTCCGCTTAAATGCGTTACCCATTACCAAAAAGTTATCCCGTAAGCGCGGGTCCATGACATACCTTTTAGCCCTAACGTAGGTTGGTTGAGTGCCTGTACCGTAGGGACTCGGTTATGATATTATGATAGAAAATTCTATGATTCTCGAAACCCGGGCACGTGCCCCGCTACCAATACATGGAAATATTCTCCCAGACTATTAGCCCACTTTCCCCAGCAATCATAATACGTTCGTCCCCCTTCCGGGTCTCATACCATCTCCCGTTATGCAATCCGCAACTACTTAATATCGCCTCTGCCAAAACTCAATTCAGGACCCCCAGCGCTAAGGACCCAAATCTGAACTTCATGTAGGAAGCGGAGGACTCAGACCGTGCCAGTGACTGTATTTACTCCAATGTCGTGGGCAGCAGTGTGAGTGACAAGAACAGATTTGTATTGAACACGCGAATGAAAAAGTAGACGATAATGAGATGATAGATTGTATGAAAAGAAATGCAAACAATAGAGTCTCTGATAGAGATAGAGTCGGCAAAGATCAGACAGACAGGAGTGGAGAGAAGAAAAATAAACAAGTAGGAAATCCACCACTGTTACGCATCTAAAACAATAGCAATACTAATTCAGTATCATGGTTATCAGCCAGCACTAGTCTGTTTAACATCGAACACTTGATGTTTCCACTATATGAGTCAAACACAGAAAGGAGTTTCAAACACACTACGGTTCCGGTGAGAGTGCGAAACACTAGAGCCAGCTATAGTCGGTTTCAACACCAAATACCCTTACCTAGGGCTTACGAATTGCTGACCTAAACGTACCAATCGTGGTGAGAAAAAAAAGTTCGTGTATTTTTCCCACGACACGAGTGATGTGTCATGAATCTCCGGGTTTTCTTGATTATTGGGTGAGAGCTAGTGCGCCATCCTGCAAGTATGCGATATATCTTATGGTTGGGCAGCCGCAAGATGCCAGATGGAATGATCCCTGGTTAGGTAGTAAGAATTTATTCTCTGATGCTGAGGAGAGATACAATTTCAGCGATCATGAATAATACCAACGCTTACATCAAGCGCTGTACGGCGAGGGAACAAGGGGGGGGGTGAACCAGACCGCTGATGGTGACGATGTTTGCATTTTCCCCACAACCACCGGAACCATGGGAGATCGTATGAAGGATATGGTTTGATACTCGAGCACATCGTATTCATGAAAATGTAAGATATCCAGCCATATCGAAAATCTGCCCTTTGGCTACATCTACTTATGGGTTCGAACCCCCTGTTATATATCATACCAGC
This sequence comes from Tuber brumale, assembly GCA_014065205.1. Classification (NCBI taxonomy): domain Eukaryota; kingdom Fungi; phylum Ascomycota; class Pezizomycetes; order Pezizales; family Tuberaceae; genus Tuber; species Tuber brumale. The sequence goes on along the minus strand of JACCEG010000023.1, from coordinate 136,982 downwards.
GGTAAAACTTCGGCGCTGGAAACCGACTCCACGACGTAAAACTGTAATATATGAGCCCCCTCCCAAATTTCCATATAAAAGGATTTCACCCCCCTCCCACCCCCCCTCCACCGCTCAGTGGCGCATACCGCAGTGTAATAACATCTAACTTTGACACCTAGGGTCAGGTGAACACTCGAGATCCACTTGGCATTTATCGTAATCGATCAAGCGGACCGGTCAAACGATAAAAAAAAAGCCACATATATTTGTTTTCCAGAAAGGTTTACTACTTCAGTAAAAGTAAGCCCCCTTATCATTATTCCTTTTTTTATCCTTTTCCCTTCCATTTATCCCTGACCTTGGGTATGATACGTTTATAGCACAAATGCTGTACAAACTTAGCAATAAAAAGGAAAGCCCCTAGGGTTTTCGATCTGCTATCATACCAGAAACGTCTACAACAAATGCCATCCCCCAAACTCTGATAATAAGAGGTGCGCCCATGGGGGGGTTTGGCATTGTGAATATCTCAACCTTTGTTGACATGAAGTTGGCTCAATTCGCTGCTGTGCAGAATCCCAATGCAAAAATCGCCGTCTTGGCATAGATTTTGACCTCCATTTCAGTCTTTTTTTTTTTTTTGGAGAACTATTCCGGTAGCACGACATCTAACCATGTGAATATCTGTGTTTGAACTCTCTCATAAGAAAAAAATACCGAACTTTTCTTATTCTTTGTTGCTGAATAGGTTCGTACTGAAAATGGATGTCTTGTTTAGAAAACCGGGGGGCGAGCGTTTCATCTGTTACCAAGCTCGTGCAGTTCAAGTACAGTACTTTCACCACCAAGCCTATTCCTCTCCAGAGAGGGACAAAAAATTACCGGCTCCAATCGAGCACTCAGGTACGGTAGAAAAGTACGGAAAAAAAAAGGACCAGCAAGATCGTATGGGATAGTTAGGGGATATGTTGCACAGGTGGAAATATTTATGCCATGGAGGGTACTAGATATCCGCTGTGAAGGAGTAGGTATCTTAGTATGAGACACCACATCTCGAGTGGGATGTCGATGGGCAGTTTGATCTATTCATTTACGAGAACTTAAAAGGACTATTCCAAAAACCTTGATTCCCTCCCCTTTGGTCCCAATTCGGCCTTATATTATGATCAGATTCTTAATAGAATCTGTGAATTTAGAATCATGAACGATCACTTGGTGAAACTGCTCTTTTTAGTGGGGTCCTGAAACACTCCATTTTCCTTTTCCACAAAAGCTGATGGATCATCCTAATCAATATCTAGATCATACAAGTCCGGATAATGGATCGGCGCTGCAATGCATTGTCTCGCCGCCCCGCATGCCGGGACTCGAGCACGAGTTGTGGTGCGAGCCGGGTAATCGCTAAGCACCTGTACAGTACTTGGCCATTTAAAAAGTCTCCGGATGCAGTCGTGCCAAGACAGGTACCAATAAATGTAAAGCGTCCCGAGACATTTTAAATAGCCAAGTAAGCGCCCTCCCTCCCATCCTGTCCTTGCCGCGAAAGCCCGCCAAATCCAGACTGCGGCACGCACCGGAAATCCCCTCACCAAACCGCAATAAATAGGCTTAGTAGAGTAAGTCGGCAAAATAGCGGTTACTACAGTCACACCTCACTGTCCCGGGTCTCGATAATCCAGATACCTCTCTCTGCCCCGTATGAATCTCTGTGAACTCTGAATTGTTTTTCACCAAGGCCTAACCCGTTGTCCCGGATCCCTAGTTGTGCCGGACAGATTCTTCTGATTTTGGCCATCCGGGATACTGTAGCGAGATACGACTGTACTGTACTGTACTCGAGTAGTCAATAGGATCTGGTAAAATCAGCTCTGCCAGGCTATGCTGCATCAGAAAACACTATTCCTTATTGGCGTTTAGTCTCTCATTGTGGAGATTGGAGACCTTCAAGATATGGTGGGTTAAACGAGCTCCTGCGGTACTGTTCGCTTGACTTGCTACAAATAGTACTTGCCCCCACACGCCTCTAAAGGGAAAAAGTAGTTCATTAGCGGTCACTCGCATCCATGGTGCTGAGACCACGGGAAGAAGAGAAAAAGAAAAAATGTTAAAAAAGAAACGTTCCATGCAGAAGAGCCCTTCCGGATATTTTCCACACCGAGAAATTCTCGGACCCTCGAGTGATCCACACGTGATCGCAAATAAAAACCTAAACCAGAAAAGGGAGCTCTCGATGGCGGGATAGTCTACGGCCAAGTTAACCTGGGCTGTGTTTGTCGGGAATGATAGGGGGGATGGAGTGTTGGTGGGGGCTTTTTTTCACCTTTCCATCTTTCTTTTTTTCTCCTTCCCTTTTCTCCTCCCGAAGTCGGATTAAGCGCGAAACAATGCCAAGGAAAGTAAGGATATCGCAAACGGTGGAAGTCTGCCTTCGATGCCGGTATCATACTTGATTATTGTACGAATAGCTGTATCCAAGCGAGTGAGCGTTTCCCCGCAACGGTCCTGGCATGATTCCCAAGGGATCCACCAGCGCCCTGAGACTAACCTTTCGATGGGGGGTAGGTTGCAGGAGAAAGCATCGCCCGCTGAAGCACTTGCACCCGTACCGGTACCGGTGTTTATTACTGTACTCGAGTAATGACGCTCGTTCTAGAAAATTGTAACCAGAGCCTTATCTCAAAGCTTCGGGAATTTTTGAGACATGGGAAAGAAGTGGATCGTTTATTTTTGGGACACATTCTGCACGGTTCGCTGCGGAGCGAGAGACCTGTATCATAATTGGTGTGATATAGATTCCGCAAGATAATGCCTTTTGTCGGTGGGACGATGGCTGAATTGATGGATGTGGTGATGTGATGGAAGCATGCACCACAGGTGGGCATAACAGGTGGGCATAACAGGTGGGCATATTCAGATGGTAAATGGGGTGCCTGACAGCGTCTATCGAGTTACGGTGCCCGGTCAGGGTGCAAATCATGTAAATGAGCGGATGGGAGCAGAGGCCGGAATGTTATGTTCCTGAACAAGTTCAGGGCTCGTTTGGTTTATGTAGGTACCGGTGCAGTGGTGCACGAGTACAGAAGTACAGAACTTGCGGTTGGTGCTCAAAACATCAAGAGATATCCTGATATGATCCTACCATGCTCTCTCCCTACTGGTGCTGATGTCGCCATGACAGGATAGAAGAAGCGTTCGCGGTGGTTTTTGCTCCATTCACTCGCAAGATTTGCGGGCCATCTGGCTTGTTGCATCTACTCGAGTACGGGTGCTCTACCGAGCGCACGTGCTGAGCGAGAGAATAAATTGATCCTGAATTTCTGGGTAAAGCATAAACTGAAACCTGGAGAGCATGATGTACGTATTTCCGTTTATTCGTAGTATAATATTCCACCGCACCGGGATCACCGATAGTATTCTATTGTCGTGATTGCGATTGTGCAGTATCACGATTAACTCGAGTTGTATTCAACTTGATGGTTCAACGCTTCCGGGCTACAGGATCGCTTCCGTCTAGCGAGGAGATGCCGGACGCATGATACTCACGATGCTCTACCGTGGTGGAGGTGTTTCGAAAATTGGTTGCGGTTCCCCATTGGTCACAGGGCCTGACCAGTGACGGTCGAGTATGGAAGGGATTGTTGTTCTCCTTTTAGAATATGAAGTGCGGCAGCTGGGAGTGGGTGGAGAGACCAACCTTTGACCATGCCCGTTTCGACCATCGGGAGCCGAATCAGACAAGAAGCCAAGTCTGTCACTTTGCTTTGCCTCTCCTGTTTCTTCTTCACCAACTCCAACTGGTGCCTGCTGTTCCTCCATCATCACTTTGCTCTCCTCCCCCTCTCAGCAGTTCCGGTACGTGCTGACTGAAAGAGCCTTGCCCTTATACCGGTATTTGGTTCCTTCCCTTCTTCCTCGTGGCTGACTCGTGTGCCTCTTGTTTCTTCTTCCTCTTCACCCCCTTTCACCTCTTCTTTCTTTTTTCCTTCTGCGCGCCGCTCCTGCTGCACCGCCCCCCCCCCTCTCTCCCCCCCCCGCCATCCCCTTAAACCCCGCCACTTTCCCCCTTTACCCTAGATACTTACTCCTTTCCACCCTTCACCTGTCTTCATCAATTCCCCCCCGGGTTAGCCAGCGTTGATTACAGAGGGTAAATATCCCACAACACCCCGCTATGCACCACTGCAGTACTGACATTGCCTCCCTTTGCTAACCTTGCCGTTAGCCGCAGATAAACCTCAAAATTTCCAATCTCCATATTTGAGCCTTAAAGTTCAAGGAGTTTCTTCTCACCGCCTTCACCTCGTTTAGATCGCTGGACTCTGTCATATTACCCCTTCGTTAAACTAATCAACTCGTTCTATCAACTTCCGCTGGTTTGGCTGGTATTGTTTCTTTTCAATTCAACCATCTAACCCCTATATACGGATTCTTCGCTCAAACCCCGGAATATTTCAGCTTGTTGGTTGAAGCAAGCGAGGAATAGAATCTCATTTATTGGAATCTTCAGTTTACTTCTGTTCACGGAGGATACAAACCTATACCCTTCAAGAGCAAGATAGATTGTTACAGAAAACCGCAGCAAAGCTCCTTTGAGGTCAGCAGGCACTGCAGGAGAAGCTCCAACCGTCGCTTTCTTCAGTACCGCCCGCCCTAACGATTTTTGCTACAGTGGTTGATCCTCCTCGGTATATCGATAATCATTATCCATTTCGGATTAACCCGGTGTTTGATAACATACACATATCTAAAAGGGAACCATCTTTCCTTTTCCTGCAGCCCCTTGCGGATTTCTCTACCGGCCACGTTATATTCACCTTCTGGAATAACATAATCTTGTATTTGCACGGACCTTAACCAAAGGACTTTTCGTCGGACACACCTTCCCCCCTAAGAAAGACAACTTTTAAACTGAGATCAATTCGACCGCCTGAAACCATGTCAAACCGGAACAGCACACCAGACCAGGGCTTGGGCGCCGGTGGGTCCTCACTTCGTCCCCCATCGTCCCGACCACTCGGCTCTGGTCATCATTTGAGAGCCTCAGCAGACATGTCTGGTGCCTTCCAATCACCCCTTACAGGTCGGATTCGTCCTTCCTCTGAGATCTTCCTAAACCCTCCCCAGATTACCTCGCAAAATGCGGAGACCGAAGCATTGGACAAGGCAGCACGAGAGTGGATTAACGATTTGGAAACATACGAGAATACCCTCGATGAAATGGCATCTGCGGCATTGGATCAAGACTTCAAAGATGAACTTAGTGCCATCGAGCAGTGGTTCCGGGTCCTTAGTGAAGCTGAGAGAACTGCAGCTTTGTATGCTTTGCTGCAGCAGACCACTCAGGTCCAGATTCGGTTCTTCATTACTGTTCTACAACAAATGGCGAGATCTCACCCAATGTCCAACATCCTGTCCCCCAACACTTTTGAAAAAGGTACAATTCCCCTGTGGTGCGAGTTTGTGTAGGATGCTAATATTAGCTACAGACGCTATGGCTTCTCGTATGAGTGATGCTATGAGTAAAATGAACCTTGGTAACGCTCGCGACTCATTCTCCCGCCCTCCGCCCTCCCCAGGAGCACCGCCGAATAGAAACTCGGGTGTGGATCCAGCTGTGCAGTCAATGTTCCCGGACGCCGCTGCTGCTATTGCTGCTCAACGTGCGCTGATCTCGGGCCAGTCAGGAAGCGGCAGTGGAACAAAGTCCAATTGTAATAGTGCATTGTTTGAGTCTCGTCCGTCTTCCTCCTTGGCCCCTACCCCTTCCATTTCGACCCCAGCGAACAAGGAGAATAACCCACCTTCCTCCCCATGGAACCGCCCGACGAATGACGGAGGTGGTGAGCAGAGCCGCCCCAAGTCTTCGGCAGAGTCTATGGGTAATTTCCAACTTCGCCCATCGTCTGCCGGGCTGAGGTCTCCGAGGAATCCTCCTCCCCAAATTACTGGAAACACGAACCTTCAGACCACCACCTTGAACGCGCCCACAGCTACCGGTATTGAGATGCCCCAACTCTCTCCTTATGGTGATACATCATCCGGCAATTGGGCATCAATGGTGAACACACCTGTTGCACCAATGTTTTCGCAATCGCCCGGGGCAGATATGGTTGCCAACGCTGCTGCCATGAAATTGGCCGCATTGTCTACTGTTAATAACCGGATTATCCTTGATAACGATCCGAAGGGATGGGGGAAGCGCAGAACCGGAAAGGATCCTAATGGAAGCAACGGGCATGGCAATACCGGGCTCAATTCTCCTCGGAATAACGGAAATATGACCACCTTGTCCCAGGGCGCTATCGCTATGTACAACGAGCATGGCCAATTGGTTCCAATTCCGACGGCTGCAGCTGCTGCGGCCATGGCACAGCAGCAGAACAATGGCTCGCCGCTTCTTGGAGGCCGCTCCCGTCCGAACTCGCCCGGTATGTTCAACTCCCCTGCCCAGTGGGGCGGTCTAGGGTTTGCCTCTCCTCAAGCTGGTGGCTTTCTTGCTGCTCAATCACCCCTCCTCGGGGGTAATCTTCTACCCACATTCGGTGGTCTCGCTGGGTCGGCTGAAGGTTATAATTCTGATGATGTCAGTGGACGTGGGAGGAGCCCGAGGGGCAGACGGGGAAGCTCTAAGCCTCCAGAGGATCCGACCGACCCTAACCTCCTGAACGACATTCCTGCCTGGTTGCGTAGTCTCCGTCTCCATAAATATACCGACAATTTGAAGGACCTTAATTGGAAAGATTTGGTCGAGTTGGATGACGAGGCACTTGAGAAACGAGGAGTGAACGCTCTCGGAGCCAGGAGAAAGATGCTCAAGGTTGGTTTAACAATATGTCACCATTCATGCAATGTTCTTCATTAACACATTTCGGCACTTAGGTGTTTGACCAGGTCAAGGAAGCTAAGAATGAGGGCAAAATCCCTACCTAGAGAACTAATTGCGAAGCAGGATCTGGTGGCATATTCATCAGAATCTCAAGCACAATATTATCACACTACTCACCTTTCAAAACCCTTAGTGGGTTATTCTCATATGACTATTTCATTGCGTTGTCTGTTTTTATTCCTGGCTCTTATGACTAGGTTGTCTTATTCCCTAGTTGTTTTCTTCTTTTCAATTTGATCTTTCTGCTTTTTTTACCCTTTCATTTTGCATCCTGTTGCTAAACGAGGTCAGAGTAATGTGGTTTACGGGAAAAAGAAAATTGCGTAGCTTGAGATTAGCGAGTATATCATGTTTTATAATGCCATGGTGCAGTGCCGGGGGATTTGGAGAGTGGGGCATGCTTTAAGTTAATTGTGGAGGTTGCGCGGGATCTCGAGGATGCAGTGCGATATCATAAAGTACAGTACCCAATGATAGCCGGAGGGAATGGGTGTATGTAGGTGGAGGGGCTAAGGGAGGGATATCGCAAGAGCAAGAGGAGGGGAACTTCTCAAGAAATTAATGACCAAACAAACTCTACCGTAACTAACAAATGAACAGAGTTGAAATTAATTGAAACGTGATATATGAGAGTTAGAGGTATGGTGGGGTGCTTACATCGTAGACTGTGGTCTGTTGGATACTGTACTCTAGTATCGTCGGGAAACAGCAAAGTGATCTACCGCACCATTGCCAGCAGTTTAGAACAGGATACCATACCAAAGATGCAACAGTGCAGTACGGTATACACATATTCTCTCTGGAACTCCATCCTCCATCCTCCCTCTCCCAGTCCCTCGTTATACAATCCATCCGTTATATCATCCCTAACGTACTTCGCCGAGACCTGCCCGGCCCCGCCGCGAAACCTAGGACGTGGCCTAGGACCTGGAGAAAGAGGCTCACTAGGATACCCCGTCCCGCACGCGTATCCACATAGGGCAGGATTTTATTGGATTGTTGTGTCTGAGGAGGAGCGATATATGTATGATATGGCGGTATGGTGGTGTTGGCTATGGAATAGTGTTGAAAAAGTGTGAAACCACTTAGGGCTTTGTTCTGCTGAGGTGGGGAGGAGATTGAACTGGGAGTTTTTCAGCCATGTTTTGTGAGTTGTTGACAAGTGAGGAAGTGACTTATGTAACTTAACTTATGGTTTGGGGTAAAAAAAGAAGAAAAAACTTGTATGATAAAGTGTTTGGGCATCTAAAGGGGGAAGTGATTTTACACACTAGGACTTGGACTTGCCGAGGGTTGGAATAGCTATGATATATAGCTATGATAATGATAATAAATATTAGTACCGATATATCGTTAGCTGGTCAGGTCAGATCGTACTGAAGGAAGGAAAAAGACCCTCACCGAACTTGCCAGAATCATGTTCGTGGTGGGGCAAAGATGGCGGGGGGGGGCAACTTTAGTGGTGGAAATGGAGAAGGCATTATTGGACTAATAAAGGAAACTTGGATTTTGCAAGTCGAAGTTAGGGATCTTGACTTAATCATCATAAATCTATCCATCTTCGTTAAACCTAACCCGCATCCGTTAGCAAAACAAAGCAGAAAAAAAGAACACTTGCCCAGCGCGCATGCTCAGCAGCATACCTCTTGCACAGTACTAGCTGTACTGTACTGTCCTGTACTAGGGGGTGAGCAATAGTACTACTGCAAAACTCTTCCTAATGATAGACTAGAATTTATATGAGAATGCAGGCTGGCTGCCTGGATGGGAGACTAGCCATGCTGAACTGCCAAATGTCTAAATTTTGTGGTGGAAAGATGTGTGGTAAACTTTGTTTTGTGGTACTGTAGTTTTATGAAGATTATAGTTGGTAATGATTTGTAGATGGTAAATCAAATTGGAATATAAAAACTTTAATAGTAACACAGAGTAGTACTTTTCTCCAACCTCAATCACTGTGGGCATACTACCAATAAGGATAATATTTCTTCATATTGCCCTATATAAAATTAGAATCAAATTTCCAATATTCACTGGTCTTTCATGAATTTGGCAACAATTAGTTTTTACTATCAGCTTAAAGTGCGTGCAGCAAGTTGAGACAGAGTAATTGAGGTATGCAGGTTATGCAACTAACTTGATCTGATTCTTAACAGTTAATCAAATACTTATGATAATTAAAGAGTATTAGATAATAGAAAGAACTAGGAGTTCAGGTAATCTGGAGTACACTACTGTTTAGGGCGTACAGGTAAGACAGGATTCAGGGTCAGGTATATATGTAAATAATACTTGTGTCAGGAGCAGGAATATGTACAACTGTTAGGTATATGGAAAATCAGAGGTGTACAGACTCCCTGGTAGGATAACTGTACAAAGATCCATAAATTACCAAAGCTAACATACTCCCCCAGTTGTCACGGTTGCGTGGCAGATAGTGGAAGGAGACGTTTGTGGCAGGTAGTGGAAGGAGACGTTGTACCATGACGAAGATATTCGTCATGAGGTTTTAGTTTGATTTACTTTCACGCACATGATCTATTAAGAGGTCATGGGGGCAGCGCAAGAGGCCAAGGGGGCTGCGCAGTTTGATTTACTTTCATGCACATGACCTATTAAGAGGTCAGGTGGTTTACATACATGACCAATGATGCGGTCATATGATGTTTTTCATGAGTCACGATTATGACTCATAGTTGTTTTGATTTATAAGCGGGTTGAGTGAAGGACTATAAAAGGAGGCCGGTAGAGCCTGGTAGTTAGTTCTTCATGCAACCACCTATTATACTTTCTTACCTATACTATTAAGAATACATTCTATGCTACCACTTCGAGAAGTTCTACCACGATACGACTTGATTATTAGTGTTCAAGAAAGGAATGTAGACCACGGTCCAAGAATAATAATCAAGGTCTTGGTAAAGAGAAGAGGTGAAGTAACGGAGCACTAAGGAAGAGAAGTATTGCACTATTATAAAGAGACTAACAGAGAGCTGTTGCCTGTTGCAGGGTACATATTGATATCAGGAGATAGGTAGGATACTGTTAGGCATATGGAAATCCGAGACATGTGCACAGACCCACGGTAGGGTAACTGCGCACAGACCCTCAATTTACCGGAGCCAACACTACTCTCCGGCCCCCTTATGGGGCCCGCACATCATTAGCAAGATTTCGAGAGTTGCGTCCCATAACTAAAATGTCATATAAATGAAGCCCACTTCATAACACCATATACGTCACCGCCGTCCGTCCGACCGCATGCCGTTCGCAGGATATATGGGAGGGGACCTTTGGCGACATCTGGGAAGTGGAACGAAGGTAATCCGTGGGAAGCGCATTGAGATAGTAGGCTCCAAAGTTAGGCTTCCAAAACTATAGGCCGAAGGTGACGGGACGTTTTCGGAGAAATACTCTAGGAGGATATCCCAGTAGTGAAAGCTATTAGGGGAATACCGAATCCACCCATACCCTTCTGAGATCAGCTGTAGGTTGGTTGGTCCTAGTAATAGGATCCCTCTACGGAGGCCGGCGGACCAAGGGGAAGCATGCTCAGAATGGAAGACCTAGATAAGTCGGAGACCCTTAAGACGCTGATACTTCGGGCTCTGACTTGCGATTGGCACTAGGTGGCCCAGCATGAACTTGATCACTTCATGACCGAAGAGACTACTGGGATGATAGTCAACCAGACTAGAGTAAAATAATAGTCTATGCAGACATCTAAGTTGGAGGCGGCTGTTTGGTATAACAAATAGCGCAGTCATCTCAACGGAGGAATACTATTCCGAGTCTGCAAAAGGGTGTGATAAGTTTCAGGGTCAAACGGCGTTCGCACTTATAAGATTCTGGACGTTTGCGTATTAAAACCAGAGTCGTACTTTGGAGGCATAGTAGTTAGAAGTAGTCCGCGAACACTCAGATGCGGGATATAAATATCAAAGTGCCTCCCGAGCTTTACAGACATCATCAAGCAACGGAGAAGAGATCTTATCGATATAAAATTGTTTACCTCATAAATCTTTACCTTACTTTTATTTTATCAAGACGAGCCTTCCTCGACAGATCCTCTGAATAAAGATTTTGGCCTACATTCCTCGGTTATATACTTGAGTTTGGCATCCGCCTAACAGATACCTAACATTTGGTTGCATCTCAAAAGCGACACCCAACAGCACCATGGAGGCAGAACAGACAGGAGAAGGGACGGGGACGACCCCGGCCCCACCAGCACCATCGAATGTGCTGAGCATGACGGAAGAACAACTGGAATACAGGGTAGTAGGACTCAGGCCTGCATGAACTATGGAAGGACTCAAATTAAGGAACCCCGACACCTTCGATGGAGAACTAACCAGACTCAGAGGATTCCTGGTACAGCTTAAACTGTACTATGAAGCCAAAGAATGGACGGACGAACACGACGACAAGAAGATCAGATTCGCAAAAACTCTGCTCAGGGGTATGGCTGAAAGGTGGATCACTCCAATCGTGGAAGGGACCACCCCCAAGGTGTGGCACGAATGGGAAGAGTTCGAGAGAGATCTCAGAGCTCAGTTCGAGGACAAAGACAAACGACAAGGAGCAAGGAATCAGATAGAGAAAATGGTTCAAGGAAAGAATACGGTCATCGAATTCTGGCACAACATACAGCTATTAGCCCGGGAGGCTGAATACGATATGCATACCCTATGACAACAACTCTTAAGGGGGGTCCACAAAGAACTGCACGAAGCATAGACCAACTCGGACAGGGTTTTCAACATGACCGAAGAACTGGCCTAGTGGTTTGCGGAGCTCGAGAATAGGAAGAACCAAGGACGAAGCAACCGTGAGAGACCGGTCCGACAACAAAATAGACCATCAAGGGCCCTAACGACCAATCAAGGAGGAGAGGCAATAGACCTTGACCCAATAAGAGGAACAACTCAACGATTCCAGAGATCAGGACAGAGGTTCAGACAAACCTGGAGGCCAATACGGCCGAACCTCTCAAGGATAACACCGGAGGAGTTCCGGAAGCACAGGGACAGCAATTTATGCTTCCGATGCGGAAAGGCAGGACATTGAGCAATTGAATATCCAGACAAGAACGCCAAGATTCGAGAAATAGGGGGCCGGCAATCGGAAGAGATGGAAGAGGCATTCAACGACGACAGTCCCCAGTAACGAGTGGTCTGAGGGACGACCAGTATGAAAAACCTACTAGGACTATACAAATATCGACAGCAATGGACTACAAGGCACAAATCAATACAACGGATAACAATGACGACGAATCAGATCAGCTGATGATAAAAATCAAAATACTCACAAAAAACGGGATTACCGAAACCAACGCAATGGTCGATTCGGGAGCAATGGAGGACTTTATCGACAGAAAATTCTGCA